>JAQFYU010001561.1:0-14396 GCA_034694905.1 Ceratophysella granulata
AGTGGGTGGCTTGTGGCTTACCATATTGTAAAGTTGACCTCAGGTCCTGCTGTCCTTTGAGAAACTGACACACGGGATTCTGATTTGGAAGGAGAGAAGTCTGTCTGCGACTAGTTTCACCGCACGGCACGGAAATTGGAAAACATGGCCACTGAAAGAGCGGAACTTTCAAATTATATATCCATGCTCAGTTCAATCCGACGAAATGAATTATACTTGCCGAATTTTTACGGCAAGCTTTCAAACAAGTTTCTTTGCTAATAAACCTGACAACGTGACGTCGCTCAAACTTGAATCATGAAAGGGTTTGAATTTCACAACATACCGTATTTTTACGTAACAAGTGAAGCATTTTGCATGCCATATCCATACGGCAAGTTTGTACACTCTGTGAAAAAAATGCGGGATTTGAGGTATTCAAAATGTTTTGAATGTTTTGTGGTTATACATTTTGAATTTTTTTGATATTTTTTGAAATTTGACATATATTATTCACTAAATGAAAAAGAAATTGACATTGACACTCGTTGGTCATTCGGTCGAACTCAACGTTTGACCTTAAACCTTGCTTAACGTTCAGCATTTGACACTTGACAGACCTATATTACGTATTACGTATACGTAGTATAGCATAGCATAATTTCTGGTGTAAATTGCCACTGAAAACTGGCAATGGTGACTGGTAGCAAGTAGTGGTTAGTGGTAGGTGGTAGCACATTGTTCATCGTACATCGTGACCTGTGACCTGACATCAGTTACTGCACACTTCAATCCAACGCACAACACCCAAAAAACGCAAAGATGGCTCATCATCCAAACACGAATCCTGTGGCTGACACATCTCATGAACTCGAGTCACAATTTCTGCTCCGGCTTCCACAGGTACCTACACCCTACACCATGCACCGCTTCGCTGCTACATGCTATGTACTACATAAACCGACAACCTGAACTAGAAATAAACCAACAACTAAACTACCTTTAACTTAGTTTTTTGAAAGACAGACAATATAGTATGTAATTATGTAATATACATGCTTCCTCCTGCCTGGCCCTTGGATATATCTCAAATTTTGATGCTTCATTAATGACTAATCACACGATCTATGACCTCCGTACATGAACATCCGTTGTCCGTGTCCTAACAGTAATTAATTATGAAGTACTTATGAAGGACTAACATGAATATTTATTTTCAGCCACAAGCAGGACTTCTACATGAAGTTTTGGCGAACGGAGGGCATAATCTCAGAGATCGTTTGCGTATTAGGATTGAAAATGACATGCGGCACGGAAGTATCCATTTGGATGACGTTGTCTTACCAGCAAAGGTTCGAATCTCTGCGTATTCTTTGCTTGAGAATTTGCAATTTACGAAGAACAAGGAATCGCTAATAATGGTGTTCCGATATTTCGTCAATGGCAGATTGTTGATCTTCCCTGTATAATCGAGTCACACAAAACAATTGACCGGAAGAACATCTACAAAACTGGCGATATTTGTCAAATGATGATTTGTACTGAGAAAGAGGAACCTGAGGAAGAGTCGAAGCCTGTAAAGAAGAAAGATGGAGTTCCGAAAGTGGATAAGAAGTACTTGTTTCCTCATGGCATCACTCCACCCTTGAAGAATGTTCGCAAAAGGCGTTTCCGTCGTACTTTGAAGAAAAAGGTAGGTACATGTTATTTTAAGCAAAATCTTGAGTCTTCCAAATGTGGTCAATCAGGATCATAGGATTGTTTTGAATCTGTAGCAATACACCGATCAACCGGAGATTGAGAAGGAAGTCCGACGTCTCCTTCGACAGGATTACGAGGCACATCACGTGAGCTGGGAAGTTGTTGACGAAGAGGACGACAAGAACCGGGAAGGAGGTGGAAAGGATATTTTGATGCAAGGTTCTAAAACGAACGAAGATCCAACTCCGTCGAGTTCCTCTCGTAAACACTTGGATGTTGAGCATATATTTGGTGAGGCTCTGAGTGACTCAGATGAAGAATCGGAGATGATGGGTGGCGGTGATGACGATGAGAGTCGGTTGAGCATGGATGGAGACGATAGTCAGAGTCAGAGTCAACAGTCCGACTCGGTTGCTTCCTATTCACAGGTACGGCAAAGATACAAACGGAACAGAGTGCGAAGGCACACTACTGTCTATTTTGCTTTGTAGCTGTATAATTTAATTTTGATATCAACAGGAAACAAGCACGTCAAAGAAATCTTCATCCTATGCCACCTCGTTCACCGGGGACATGTTTACTGGCGATACTGCTTCTCCAAGTACAAGCGGGACGGGAACAGGTGGTGGACGGCGTAGTTCTCCTGAAAAATCGCCACGAGCTAATAAACGACGTATCTCAGGATATGCATCAATGTCTAAAGGTTTGCATTTAATTTAACGCCTACAAATTATTTAAAACAACATTTTTAATGAGTTTCGTTATCTACAAACAGAGGAACTTTTGGAGCAGAGAGAAGTACTCCGAACCCAGCTTACTGAAATTAATACACGTCGACAGATTCAGGAAGCCGAATTATCCACAATGGACAATATTGCTTTACGCCAACGTCTCGTGGTTGGTATTGAAAAGTTAGCCAGTGAGCAGATGGACAAGGAGAAAGAGGTATGAATTAATGAATTTAATTTAAATTACTGTGTGTACTTAACTTATCTGTGTACTTATACTTGGCTATTCTATTTTTGCAGATTGAAGAAGTCAATGTTCACTTGGAACAGTACAACACGGACTAAGAGGTGTGACTTTAATGGCTTTCAATGAAGGATACCTGTCACAATTAATGGCGGACTCATGTGTCACATGTCACGGTATTTTTTCCTTATCGAGGTTTAATAAAATAGGTTTTGGTTATGATGCTAGATTCAACATCTAATAATTTTACTAGCTCCAAAAATCAAATGTTCTGTTCTGCATCAACGAGTGTTTGATTGATAACGTTAAAAAGTCTTATGATTTATTTAACATCCAGAATCCTTCCACAACACAACAGAGTCGACATATTTTATAATAATTGTATCCCATTCTGTGATCAGGACTTGATTTCCCACCTATTAACTTTCCTCAGTCGATTTGAAATTTAAACCAGATTACCAATTGTAACCCAAGTCGCAAGTGGCACGAAATGGTCAATTTTTATAACACTTTTCTAAAACAGCTGGAAAACTTGTGATTGAGTTAAAATATACTTATCCAATCTCGTATTGTATGTAATTAATTATCCACGATTCTACTTGATTGCGTGTGTTCTAGACAGTGAGTCTAAACAAATAATAAACACAAGTACTATTCACCCAGCTGGTCCGTTGTTGGACACTGAAAATAAAAATGCCAAATTCTACACTACTGCCTTCCAATAGTATGCGTTGTATGTAGTACACAACGCCAAACAGACAAGGATATAGTACGAGACTAGCTTACTACCAGTTTAGCACAACAAACAAGTCTGTAATAATACAGAGAATGGGTCACTAAATCTAAACTAATAGTCAACAGTAAACTCCCTAGTGGAACTAATAAAATAACACGAATTCGACGCAGGACAAATACTTGATTAACTCGTCACGTATAGCTTAGAACCTATTTACATAAGACATATTTCGATTGTTATGCGTTGGTTTCCACCTTGTAGTCGGTTGTATGCCTACTTCACACAGTAGTAGCCGCCATTGTAATTTTAGCTTAGCACTCCACTATCACAGTCGGGAGAATGCCGCCTCTCCGGTCTCTCAAGGTCAACTAAGGTCAACTGTCTTCCTACGAACAGTAATATGCTTACAATGGACTAAATACTCTCGCATTCTCGAAGTCGAAGCTCAACCCAATACATAAAAAGTAATGTCGTGTTGTTCAAACACACAGTACCACCGTAGCATTTTACACAGAGCTGCTCACGACCATATTGTGCCTAACCAGCTTAAGATACTGCGTTTAACTTTCGCAGAAAATTGCGAATTTTTTGTTCACAAGATACTTTGACGCTAATTGGTGAGGCACAATTTGGGACAGGGTGCTGCTAGAAATCGGAAATGACCTTGACCCAACCCGTCGTGAGCAGCTCTGTGAAAATGTTCATAATTGTAAATATGTAGTTGTAATACTTTAGTTTATAGAATAATACGTAGAAGTGTTGTAGACGAAGACGATGGGCTGTTGCATGTAAGTACTTAGAAATTATCTCATAAAAGTTTAGAAAAGGAATCCAAGGTTTCTTAAGTACTCTGAGCAGAGTCGGGTGGAGCGTAGACGGTGGGTGGAAGGAGCGGGGCCTTGACTTCCGAGTTGTTCTTGTCTCCACCACCACAACAGCGGACCGAGTCAGGATTATTAGAACAACAATCGGAAGTGGTTCCATGACATGTTGGAGGACTAGATCCACCCGTCAACAAGTTCAAATTCGTACAGCTGGAGGGTTTCTGCTTCACTGGAACCGGTGCAGCATCAACAATGGCAAAGGTTCGATTGAAGGCTATCCACTTGTTGATCACCGTCACGTAAATCTTTCCCCAAACATAGAAAAGAATCCCAGCTCCCAAACATCCAATTGCTTCAACAACAATCTTTGTCCAGAACTGCCATTCCAGCTCATCCGAATTGTTCAGCTCGTAAACTGTTCGATCTGAAAGGATTCAAGTAAGTTAAGTTAGGTACAGTATTTAATTTATACTTTTAAATCGTCATTGCATATCGTGTACCATTCAAGCGCATTACTGAAAACTCGCCTTGATATTCATTATTCATGTAGAAAGTTTTCTGAATTTACTGAGATGCAAGTTATATGTATGCTCATCCCAGTGTGACGAATGACCATTTTAGGTTTTTGGCGTAGGACTGTGTGAATTCAACATTCAGTTGTATATTTATTCGTAGTAGTAGTGGTAAAAAAAGTCCTTTTCTTTTTCATAAACGCACCACGCTAAAGTATGTATAAAGAAAGGCACAAAAAGTGGTGAACGGAAACCCAAGGGTCTTAAAATAAAATACAAACTTTATAAATGACCTTTCGTATGGATCCCTTCGCTGCAAAGTTGCACGTGCATTGCGGGTCCGTTTTTTAAGATTAGGGAAATGAAGTTTGAAATGAAAATGTTTGAAATTTTAAAAAAAACACAAAAAGGCTTCATTTGACCGTTTGACTTTCTTTTTGGCTGTATCTGCATGTAGCATTCCCTTTGGTCAACTCTCGACCTAAAGGCATTCCAAAATAGACCAGTGAATTCTAATAATGCAAAAGCGTCTCACGCTGATTCCTTTTCGTGGGCATTCAGGCGGATAATCGCGGGATAAAATGAGCATTTCTTCTTCACGAAAATTGCTAGTTCTGTATAACAACATCATTCGCATTGCATCTCATCGCACCGACTAGGCTAGGCTGCTGTTGCGATTGCGAGTTGCAGATGTTGGGCTAGTGAAACAATTTAGCTACAACAGGGACTATAATTCCTATAATTCAAACAAACTGTGGCTTCCCATGGTTTAATTTCGGGTGAATGTCAAAATGTTGTGTTTGTTCAGTCGTGTTGTTGGTTTAAAATTGTCTGCTGAGCTCATGTGTGACTCTGAGACAGGATTAGTCATACTTAAATCCAAATACGTTCAGCTGAATCCAGTGCAGAGATCGAGCTGACGCAGAGAACGATGAAATACAAAGAAAGGAATTGCACAAGAACGATGAGCCATTAAGTCAGGCATGTGTCAAAGTCAATATCCGTGCCTGATGTTGTGAAACTGAATACATTGATAAATAGAGTGAGGGAGCTTCCTTTGTTCTTACCGATAAGTACATAGAGTGACCAGATGACACATCCGAGAGCAATAGAATGAAATATGGCTGAGCAGAAGAATCTTCGCTTCTCAGATGCGGACATTGGAAGGGCTTCCCATTGACAGGGTGGGCGGAGTTTGGATCTCATCGTGAAGGGATAACGACAGAGTTCACAGGACTTGCTGTTCGAAGCTCGGATCCAATGTTGGAGACAAACTTGATGAACCCAACGTAAAGAGCCGGAACAGTAGCATGGAGAAATGAGGTCACCACATGTCGAGTCACAGTGACAGATTCTGAAAGGAATTAAGAATTCATTTAAGACTTAAGAAGACTTAACTTCCAACCAATTTATAATTTGTACATCCATGAAGATTCGAAAGAAAGTTGATACCTAATCCGTCCGTACAGAGGAGGTACGACATCTCGCAAATTGCAGTCAATCGTTTTTTGAAATGACTTGCAATTGAACTGATTATTATACTACCATGTAATTGAAATCTGCGTTGCTTTAAATCTTCAATTCACTCTCAAATAAAACTACATCTATAAATCCATAAAAACCGTTGCAATTAAATGGCATCGTAAAAATGTTAAAAACAGTAATATTCCGAGTTAATAGACTTGTCCATAAAAATGTATACTTGCTCTCAGCCTGAACAACGCAATCTTTGGAGTCATCTTGTATTACTGGACAAATTCTAATTGAATCTAATTACATGAGATTAAACAACACATTCCCAATTAATTAGTTAATAATGCTTTCAAGAACAAATACTAAATACACTTTAATAGCATAATACCGTCTTCATTTAATTCAATAGAAAATGAACAAAACGTTGTTGGGCTTTTAGGTGTCTAATTTATTTGTTGATTTTCAATATTCACTACTTTTTGTTACAAATTGCATGGTCGTGATCGTGACATTCTATGCATTCTATTCTATATTATAATTCCACGGCGTCTAATTTCTAATGCACTGTGACTTTTCCAGGAAATGCAGGGATTTGATATTTTGCATTTGCTAATTAATTGGCCACATGAGGGCATCCTGTATGCTGTTGTAGTCTGCTGTCGCTGTGCGTCATATCAAAATTAACTATCATATGCGCAAAATCAAACTATAAAATAGATTATAAAAGCTGAAAACAACACTCATACATAGGCATTGCTAATTAGTTCAGTACAATAAATCATAATAATTATGATTTATTATACCTAAATAAAACATAAAAATTATTTTTATGTTTCTTACCGACAAATGTCGCTTCCCGAAGACATAGATACGACGGAGTTCTGACGGTCCAGCATCTTTATAGTATTATGATCTCTTCTGTCTTCAGTTGATCCCCGGTTGCGAATTTCCAATTTGCGTTCAACAGACAGCAGCAGCCAGCAGCCAAATTCACAGGAACAGGAAGTATAGCGCTTCTAGTAAGTGTGTTGTTTCACAACCAATATGACAGCCATATTCATAACATCAGTAACCCGTAAATTCACTCAATCGCATATCGCATATACGAACGAATCCAAGTACAGTGTGCAGTGGTTCACAATTACAAGTCACAAGTTTTCACGTGGAGGACAGGTGGACAATACATATTTACGCGAAGATATGTTAGTCTTTCCTTGTTGTTCTTTGGAGATTTCCGTTTCCGTATGGTTGTAATAATAAATTTGAAATTCACATTAACCATAATATCATAATATATTCAATTAAATTGCCCTGTTGTTAGCTTCTGATGATGTTAAGCAAAAATTTACACGCGATTACGCTGTTCGATTTACGACGCGACGATGGACGATTTCAGACACAGAGATGTCTGTGTGTTGTGTATGTGTGGTGTACACGTACACGACGAATCGAATATCGAGTATCGAGCACGATACGATTGTACGATACTTTCTCCAAATTACAAAACAGAGTCAACAGAAATCCTGAGTTTTCAAAAACAATAAAGAAGTTGCTGACGCTCGAGGTTAGAAAGGCTAAAAGTAAATGGATTGAAGCTTGAAGGACAAGCAATCGTTGTTGGCTGGAGAGGTGAAAGGGTCACCTAATCGTGCCTAAATGTGAGTTTCTAATAAAAGGCTTGAAATTGAAGCAAATGACCCTCTCCAAATCTCTCCACACAGCTGAAGACTTGAAGACACTTGGATACTACTGAGGAAATTCTTCCTCTTCTGTTCGTCTACTGCGTTTGTGCTAACCAAATCCAGACTATACGCCTATAGCTCAGTGAGCTCAGCAAAACAACCAGACACAGACTACAATAACAACCGTTTCATGACAATTTCTACGTACTTTACTTACCCAACAAAAATGCATCACAAAGGGAAAGAAACGCCCGGTGCTGGGCTGGAACTTTAAAAGTCTCAAGAATTGCATTGTAGGATATAAATATAAGTAAATCGAGATTTCGGGGCTTCTCTTTAATAATCCGTCAAAGGAAGTTTTACCAATTGACCAAAAAAATTAATGAAATTGAAAATACAACATATAAACCGGAAAATTAAATTATTTAAATGCATTCGTACTCGATTTAGATAATAAATGGTGTATAGGGCCTGTGTAAAAAAGTTTTAAAATGATACTAATCGATTAAAAAATTAATGAAATTGAAAATACAACATATAAACCGGATAATTACATTTTAAATTATCTTAAATACATTCATACCCGATTTTCGTAATTTGGTGTATAGGCTTGTTTAAAAAAAGTTTTAAAATGATAGTAATCGATCAAAAAATTAATGAAATTGAAAATACAACAAATAGTCCGGATAGTTAAATATATTAAATTCATAATACATAATTGTACTATCCACTTCGTTCGCATATAATTAATTTAAATTATAAAATTTAGACTTAAAATTTCAATTGAAGAATGGCAGTAATACCGGCAAAACTCGAATAATTTTGCATCCAATTCCGATCGTCCTAAATTCTAAAATTAAGGACGCATGATTCAGCGAATAATAGGTTTTTCGTTGTATTCACACAGAATCGAATTCGACCCAAGTAGGTCCCATTACATTTTGGCAAATTCTTTCAGCTGTGGTTCAATTTGAATAAAATATCATATATATACATAAACTGTGAAATTACATAATCTTCCCGGCGTAAATATGCATGACCAAATTACAGTCACCTCAAGAAGCCATTAAATTACAAAGTATCAAACTGTAGTAAAACGTAAAACATTCATTAACAACCAGCAGTAGTGAGCTGATTTTCAAGGGGAAGTTTGTCCCAATACGGTTGTGCAAAAAAAGTTCTTTGTGAAAATGTGAATGGAAAGTAGCAGCACCGAGCGGTGGGGCTTCTGCTGGGTTACTGGTTGGTCCTTCAAACATTGTCATCTAGTACATACTACATGTAGGTACCTCCAAATGGACTACTACACCAAAAAAGCAGAGTTCTACTCGATTCCGTAGCCCGTAGCACAAGCCTGGCCTGCCTGTTATGCCGTGGTGGATCGTCTTCATTTCTTCATCCATCATTTATCATTTAGCAAATATTGAGCATGCATAATGCCCTTCTGCTATGCCATGCCATCGGTTCGCAAATACGACCAAGCGCCACAGTAGTAAAAGTAATCTGAACACAACGTTAAACGAGATCATCCATCGAATTGCAAACCCCGCAAAACCAAACTCAACTCACAAAACTTCTCAAATCCATAGACACGACGGAGCATTACTAGCTGGCAACCTGGCAAGTCTTCCTCCAATTTATTAAACAGACGGAATTGAATTGGAATCACGCTATGCTTCTTCTTCTACTGCTGAATTCACGGAAATGAAACTGAAGCCATGTTCATGTTTACCTGCCCTCCTTTCTTCTTCAAAACAACTCAAATAGACGTAATTCCAACTATGTAGTGCAGTGGCACGCGGGCACGTGTACACCACAACAGGAGCACCCACCCTGGGCTCAGTCCTAATTTTGCAAGGAAATGAAATCCAAATAATTAGCATTATTCCTTCACAGGAGCGAAAGGATGGAAGTTGAAAGCCAAGAGGCGAATGTTAGGATTTTTTACTTTCATTAATAATGCAATTTCGAAGAATAGCTTATTAGGAAAATTGCTACCCGCATTCGGATTGTATGACCCGTCGCAGCTGGTCACTCATGCACAATGCACGTGGAAGGATTTTCTCAGTTCAACAGCTTTTGTTTAACGGATGATTGCGAAACTGGGGGAAAAACCTTGGAAGTTTGAATTGAATTAGAATGTTTCAACTGTACAGTGCGTTCCATGATCTCAACTTTTTTTAGTTCACTTTAGAAACTTGTTTATTGCATGGATAACCTTTGAAATTTAGTGTCTGAAAATCTGGAGAAAGTTTAAGGGTTCTCGACAAGATACGTCTGATATAGTTACTGTAGTGAAAGCATAATAGGTTTCCGTACAACAAAGTTCGAAGTTGCAATAGAGAAGACATCTTAAAACCCATAAAGTACGACACGTTTCAGGTTCAAGCTATACTGCAATTTTAGATCCACAATCACACTTGTGATATAATATTATAATCTTTGAATTATATAAGTCAGGGCTTTGCGCAATTGCCAATTGCCGTAAACGAAAGGATTATTTCAAGATGTATTTGTTTCCACGCAATTACAATGTTAAAGCTACACGCGAGGCTTCGAGGATGAGTGAAACCTTGAAACTTAACGTGGACAATTACGACCGAGGATATTCATTGCTGTGCTAAATCCGGATGACAAAATAAATGGCAGTGGGATGGAAAATGGGAGAAAGTCTCCAGCACCCAACGTCTCCAAATGCTTCACCCGTCGTTTCAAGAATTCGAATGTTTCCATGAAGTTTTCCGAATTGTCTTGAAGAAGGCAGAGCTCCGAGGAAACATAGATTGAAGCAATCCCAAGACGCTTAGTGTACCAATCAATCTGCAAGTAAAACGATAATTAATTAAGGTGCCTAAGTCAAATGTCCTCATGAAACGTGAGAATGAGTGTGTGAACGAATCTTACATTCGTGGAAGTATCCTTCATTGAATGATGTGCAATTGAGTCCGACAAATTCAGCAGCAGCCGCATTGACTCTGAAACATTGGAAGGCTGAGTAGCATAGGCCAAAGCCTCACTGTATCTTGGGCGGTAGGGAATAACTCGACGCAGGCGGTAGTCCAAAGCACCTTCTAAGTTGAGTGAATTAGTGGACAAATGATCTTCAAGATTCTGATTTTCAGCTACTAGAAAATATTTGACTAGGTCGTATTCCATGAAAATCTCAGCCAGTTCACCAGCTTGATACGCATCTTCAGCCCCTGGATCAACATTAGATATATTTAGTTAAGTCTAATATACATAGCCATCTCAGAATATTTTAGAAATATAAGTATTGACTTGAATATCTGCAGTTCAGTTAACACTGGCATACCTGCTCGAATAGCATCTTCCGTCCATCCCTTCGTGTTGACATAATTAAGAGAGGCACGAAGAATCTCATCTTTCAAAATATCATCATCCTTCTTTTCCCGTGGGATTCTCACATACTCCTCGTTCACGCCGTCCTTCCTATTTTTAGCAGTTGACACCAGTCGAGCATTCTGCTTAGAAGTAACAGCCTTCACCGTCTCGTAACCTTGAGTCATTAAAACGAAAATCACGGTGACGGTAAAAAGATTGATTTGTTGTTATGTTTAGTATACTTACTTCATACTTCCCCAATCAGCTTTCAGCTTAGCTTAATTAATTATATGTATTCGAAGCAGAGTTTATGGTTGTGTTGTTTGTACGTTATTTTTATAATTTGCAACTATGAATTACAATTACAAGTCACAAGTGTAAGAGCCTGTCCTTAATTTAATTCAAAATTCAAGAATTACCAATTACCAATTCGCCGGAGAAAGTTCATTTTGGATTTTTGGGTCACAGACAGACGACAGAAAGGTGAAAGGCGACGGGCTTCGTTGATCTTCCGCCTTCGGATTCGGGCTCGACTGCCGATCAAAACTGAAGAAATGTTTTTTGCACGAGTCAGTAGTGCTTGCGGATTGGTCTTGTCCGCTTGTCCCGTGTCCAATCTTTCCTTTTCCAAAGGCTCCTTTGTTTTTCTTGATGAATCTTCGACGCCACTGCTACACGAAATACAAGTAAGTACAAAGTAGTGGTCAGTTAACAAAACGTGACAAAATTACAAGCAAGCAGGCGGCAGCAGCAACAGTAGTTGTTGTTTATACAAGTCAGTTTGGCAGTCAGCTCTCAGCAGTCAGCAGTTCAGCTCCGTTGTTGTGACGACTGACGACGATGATGTGATGAAATAAAAATAAGTGATGTGAAATGGTAACAAATTGAATCGTTTCCCGGCTAAACGCCACACAGTTTCTCAATGCTTTCCCTATTTAGGCGTACATGTAGCGTGAAGCACTGATGTGCAGTTGGTTTCCGTTTGTGGCTTTCTCTCATGCGGTTGTTTGAAATGATTGAAATAAACCCAAACTAGTTTTTGCTTTCGCCAACGAATAGCGCACATTGGGTGAAAGCAAACTTTCACCCTAAACTCATGCAATTTTAGCTAATCTCCAAAGAAATATACACAGTAGCCAAGTTCAAAATTAAAAATACCCTTTCAACTTGAAGTTAGAATGCAAGCGTCCACATTTTAATGAACATCAAATAATCTGCAGTAGAATTAACGTCAATAATGTGAGGTACGGTACAAGCTACTTAATGCCCGTAAAGTAAACGAAGGACCATTTTATTAGTAGATGAATTACATACATTTAACTACAAAATATCGATACTTAGGGTATTCATTAAATTAATATTAATGAAACAATTACAAAAATGTTCAAAAATATGTATGTAGTCATTCATTGATATAACTACCACAGTAAAACCAGAATTTACGGTCACTAGTCACTACCGTCTACTTTTTCGTTTTCTCTGCTCTTCTTCCGAAGATTCGGATTCGGATTCGGATTCTGACTCACTATCTTCACTTTCGCTTGAGCTTTCCTTTTGTCGTTTCTTTCGTTTGCTTGATTTCTCCTTTTTATGCTTTGACTTTGATTTTTTAGATTTGCTGCTACTCTTTTTACTCTTTTTCGATTTCTCCTTCTTGACCGCCTTAAGAGCTTTGGAAGACGTCGCCGTTGTTGCAGGAGCTTCTCTTCGTTCAGAAATGGGTTCCGTTTTAATTTTCAGTAGATTTCCTGAACCTGAACGGTTCATATTTTCAGGTGGAGGCCGGGTGGCGGGTGGCGGAAGGGGCAGTAGGAAGTCTTCCCTTTGTGCTAGGTCTGGGGCGCAGCCTTGAGCCATAATTTGTCGGGTTATGTCGTCCAGCTTGTCAGAGTCCTTCGGCGGCTTGTAGTCTTTCACATGATCCACACGGATGGTTCGTCCAAGAACCTGAAATTATTTTTAAATAAATGAGTTTCGATCTTAGCATGTCATCGATAAATTTAGCCGAGCCATAACCAACCGCTACAGCCTGTAATTGGAACTAGCTTAATGATGAGCATCTAACGTGGTGCACGGAATTAGCATGAGCAGTTATACCTTGATTCCGTTAAAATTGTCCACGGCTAATATGGTCGAGCGTTGGTCCTCGTAACATATAAAGGCAAATCCCTTCTGCTTCCCAGTGACTTTGTCTCGACATAAATTGATATTTACAATCTCCCCATACTGTGAGAAGATAGCAATTACGTCGCCTTCAGAGAGGTCATAGGGTAAGCCTCCTGTGAAAATCCAAGCAGAATCCTTATACTCATCATGCCATGATGTCTTCCCATTACTTGCAAGTTCTCTTTTGCTCAGGTTGGTGATATTTCTTGTATTTCTGAAAATTGAAAATAAAATAAATATTTTTTGTAGCATTGTTCCTTAGTTCAGCCTAGCGGAGGGGTTACAGCGTCATGTACGTTTGCTTCACCATAAATCAATGACATTATCACGTCCAAGCAATATTCGACTTGTCAGCGAGACGAACAACCGAATGTGCATTAACTGAGACCACGTAAAAAGTACCTAAAAACTAAAACGTAAGCATCCGGTGGCAGTCTGGCATTATCCTAATCTTTACAACGTCCCGACCTTCCGCTCCTTGCAGTATAACCACATTTGCATAGTAAACCATAATAAAATTCAACGAATGTTTAGTCCTAAAATTGCAAATTGCTTGCAAGCACCAAATACATAATACATTCAATGCATTATTCCTCTTTCTCAATGTCATGTGTCATATGACAAAGGAACCGAAACGAGTAAAAAACGACAAAATCCAATTCTGAATCGAGTGAATTGAAAGGAGCAAGTGATGCTCACGCAATACACTAAACATTTATGATATCCTCTCGTCAGCGTCAGTCATGCATTGGTGTAAGTAAATACAACAAGTATAGCTTTTAGAACTTGAAGAAATATCGAGTAACGAATCAAGAGTTGACAATAATTATTTCTGACATCATATATGCATAATCCCAGTCCTGGCCCACCATTTTTACGGTGAGTGGCGCGTCAGTTCAGTACTTTTCTGAATCCATAATGCTCTCGACTAGGAAAACAAAGGCAAGCAGCGTATCGAATGTTCATTTTCCCATTCGGTTCATGCAAGATATGAGTAATGGAGTACGAT
>JAQFYU010001562.1:0-14393 GCA_034694905.1 Ceratophysella granulata
ACCTAATAACTACCGCTGTTGGTAATAACTCCACAGGAGACTTCATTTGCCATTTCACAAATCAAAAGGACTTCCAATTCCAACCACAATATCCTCTAATACATACATAGGAAGACCACAGTGGAGAAAGTAGGCAAGGAAAACAACATAATTTTTCCGCATGAGGTTGTCAAAGGTTTCCTTGGAAACGCTCCAGACTAATAACTAGACCCTCTTCAGACTGTAATCGCAAGAATCCCACAACCCACAAATCAAACACCACTAAACACTACGACTTTAAATTACTTGTAACTCGAAACTTCAGACATCGTCAACATGCATGAATTGATGTTAGTCTAGAACAGCCAATTTTAATTTTCCAACGAGCGAGCGCAACAAGCAGTTGAGACTGTCTGGGTCTCCAATTCCAAGTATTTTCCTAGATTAATCAAGCTGCACAAAACCAGATTCATTTGGTCCTTACTAACCAATATTGGCGTGACGAAGTTCCTTTAGCAGAGAAACCTCTCGAATCGCAGTGCAAGGTGCTCCTTCCTCATGTTCCAGACGGATTTCCTTCAATGCCACCAGACTCTCAGTCAGACGAGATCGTCCTTTGAACACAGTTGCGTAAGTGCCCTGTCAATCAGTTCACAGAATCCTTGTTTATATCCATTTACTTACGAACCAAGGACAGGTGGCTAGGCCAAACCTCTTTGTTCTGTCCGTCTCAGTTAATGTAAAGACAAACATGGCCCAATTTTGTCAAACTTTTGTCTGGCGAAGAGCTGAAACCTAATTTCCATGCCTTGCCTCCTGACGAGAAACTCACCTCGCCCAACTTATCCAATTTAATGTACGTTTCACTCCGCCCAAACCCGATTTCAGAAAGACTCTGTCGTCTCGACGTCCGTGTTAATGGAATTGGCGGAGTCTCTCCACCTCCGCACGCTTGTTGTGCTTGTTTGGCTAGGAACGATTCTGGTATGTGTAGATCAGCTGGTAAAGACAGTCTTTTGCTAATGTCCTGGGACAGGTCAATCTAGACGTGGAAATAAAAATTAAATCCAATTAGCACGTTTTCAATTAAAGTAGGATTAAATGCTTTGGGTTCGGAGTTTGTGATCTTTGTTTAGTTTTAAAAAATGCCAGGGCTTTTTAGTCTTTCTTTACTTAAAAAAGATATTTCGTTGCTCTCATTATTTCTATCACAATTTTACTTCCAAACTTTGAATTTTTTCGGTTTTCATAATTATATATTAATTTAATAATATTATAATTTAAGCACAATTAATTTTATAAAGTAGGTTGTGAAATATACTTTCAGCTGGGGATCCATTTCGGTCCCTATTGACACTCAACGTAGAACAAATCAATTCACTTTGGTGGGTTAATCGCTAATTACATGAAAGTTTCTGTGAGATCACTAGAATTGCACTTCACTTTAAATAAGCGTATTTGACGGTCCTCGTCCGTCGAAGAACAAGCAAACACTGACAGTTGACAATTTAGGCAGAAACTATTAATTGCTCAAAACTTTGTGTTCAGTTATGTTTGTTTGTGGAGATGCCTCACCGATTATTAAGCAATCCCCGTTACCAAGACGATTATTAAATGATGCCTCAATGCTGCCTTAGCAGATATTTCGGTATTACATAATTTGGTTCCCTCGAAAATTTTCCAAAGCAGGTGGAAGGAAAAGCTTAACTAGGTGAAACCTCATGACGTGACGATTTAATTTTGAAATTGTCGGAATAAATCAAATATATTTTGAACTGTAAATTAAATGCACCTTGTATCGTGATTAATTTCCTTTGCAAAGTTTTAATTCGCACTTACCGTTACTGCTAAGCTTGTTAGATATACTGCGAAACTTTTCTAAATAACATGCTGAAGAAAATCCATTTTACGGAAGGTTAGCTTAGGTTCGATTTTAGTAGCTACCACCAGGAAAATTCAAGTGAAAAAATAGCGTTGGATATTTTTATGGGAAACCAATTCAATATGTAAATACTGTGAATAGGTCATGGTCATCTTAGGTTAGGTCAATCGAAACCGATTTTGCGATATTAAATGGCGTGAAAGAACTTCTGGCCTCAGTCTTTCGGGCTCAGTACCGAACACATAGTTTATAGTTTAACTCAAAATCAAAAATTAGAAGATTATGATTCACATTAAAAAAACTTTTTCACTTTTCCTACCTCGGAATGGCGACGTTGATTCTTGCTGCGAAGCTTGACTCCATACGAAACATCAAGTGCCGGACGGATTCGTGCAGGTGAGGTTAAGTCATCGGATGCGGCTGAGGCCTCTTCAGATTCTCCATCAGACCCAATACGTGGGTGTTCTGCCACGGAAGCTGTAAACAAACAAAATATCAATTAACCACTAAACCAACCAACCATTCATTCCAGAAATCTAGGAGGCTCTTCTATACGAATTAAGCATCTACGAGTAGATTACATGAAGTATGGAGTCATTTACCAGCAGCCCCAATGCGGTTTTTCTGAATGAGAAAAGCGTGTAAACTTGACCACATAAATATGCATTCGACAAGTACAACAACAAGTCTCTCTACTTAAAGGAAGTGACTGACGGGTGAAAGGAACATTGTGCGGTGGTGGTAGTGGAAACGTAAAGGCTGGAGGAACATTTACTTACACACCATTCTTCACAGTATCTCAAGACACAAAGTGAGCACAATGTAGCACTTTAGCACTTAGCTTCCCCAAATCAAAACCCGTACAATGGCTACAAATCCCTCCTTTCTCCTTCTAGAACACCTTTCTCTTGGAGTTGGAGGAAGAAACTGAGTTCAAATTGGGAAGTTCTATGCATTAATATTGTGTTTTCTTCTGGCTCGTCCAGCCAGAGTTCTACTTGACCCAAATCATAAACCTCAACGACGTGGTTTCGTGCTAGCCAGTCTTCAGCCCTTTTCTCGATATGCCCAAACTTGGAAGACCCACGTTTGCATGAACATTTTCTCCTGCTTTCATCTCCACGTCGACTTAAACTATGTATATTATTCCATGCGTCACGTTCTTGTTTTTTATTATCCAATCAGAATGCATAACAAAATGCAGGAACCTAGAGCTCAGCTCAATTCATACATATTTCTGAGGAGGTAGTCAAGCCTTTTGAAGCCGCAATTCAGATACAATCCTTGATTGACACAAATCCATATTTTACTTGTACCATGCATAATGCAAGAGCTCCAGAGATCCTGAGACATTGGAACCAGTCAAATAAATCACTACCATTCGGTAGAACAAACTCAAAGAGTAAACAGTGGTTCTATTTCAACAGAAGCGTATGGGAATATTCCCACGTGCCTGTCATTCATTAGACTGCATTACTTTCTCTTAAATACTGGGCTGAAAGGGAAAGCCCTGATGTGTCTTCGTATTGATTCTGCTGGGGCGACCAAACATTATATCAGCATAATGCTAAACTACAACTACTATGCCAACCCCTACTCTCACCATAGCATAGTTCCCTATCCCTTCCCTAGTGCTAAACGCCATGTACTATGCATCTGACACATAGACCAGCCGTATACGTATTTGCAAAGAAGCAAACGCCGAAAGTACGGAGAAATGTCAATTCTCACTATGTGGCAGATGTCCTGAGCCAGAAGCAAAAACAGCTCAAAAGTGACAACCTGACAACCGTGGTTGCCAGAAACAAACAAATTCGCTGAACCGATTAACCCAAATGTCAGGTCTTACCAAACGGTATAAACATGTGGGTGAGCAACAACATCAATATTTCCCACGAATCACGATCACCACAACGTGAAACGGAAGTTTAGCACTTGAAACGTGAAATAAATTATGAACTTTGTATTTCAAGCAGCCTACTTTAGAATGACTAGTCGTGATCCAGTTCAACCCCGTGGGACAAATTCAAATTAGTACTTTGCAGAAAGCTAACTGGGCTGGGACATGTAATGTGTGGTAGTGGTACGGATTACGAATTTTACATTTGTATGTACTTTCACCATTCACTCTCTTCTTTGCTTACTCTTCTTGTACAATTAGGTTAATGCCTTCTTGACTGACAATTTTTTTTCAATACCGGAAGAAGAACGATGCCGTGTTTTGTGACCGATCTGGCTTCTAATAGAGAATTTTAAATAGATTCCGTGGAACTAATTGTGCATACTTGTTTTTGGCATACTACTTTTGAGTTTTGACGTTTTGACGACTTAGTATACCTTTATTTTTATTTTGACGATTTGCATAGAACTTCATAAATCTGAGATCCGTTCGTTTCAACAATGATTACATATTGAATATGACCGATTCTGGTGATCTGCATATTTTTTATCACTACTTGCTTTAACAAATCCTCCACCAGGAGGCGTCTGATGTGAATTACGGACAACAAAAATGGTAGGATAATTGGTGAAATCAATAAAATATGACTATAAATTAATGAATATGGAAATACATACTGAAACCCCAGATTAAACGCACACATTAAATATAATTTCATTGTAATTCGTCGACATATTAAATATCACCGCCCTTTCACGTCTGAGCTATTTACGAAACATGAATGGGGCAAGGTGAGATTATGTAATATTCAATTCCACGAAGAAAGCAAGTAGGGCTCATTGACCCTTTCCCGGTTTCCTTACTTTTAATTTATAATGTATTACTGTATGTATGCACGAGTTCTGATTTGTGTAATCAGTTCAGCGCAAGATAAGTACTCTATGCATGCACTATGCTTTTATAGACACACTAGTTGCATGCCATGCACCAATTCGATGATAAATTGAAGTTGAAAATGCTTATATTATTTACCCAAAGTGGGGAAAGTAGTACTCCTACAGAATCCGGAAGCATCTCCAGCGGACATGGTGCTACTCCTGGGAACTACATTTCGTCCACCTTTTCTTGTTCTTCGATGATGCCCAATTTTCAAGGAAAGGGAAGAAAGCCAAGTGTTCAAGGAGTCGAGACGGGAGACCATGTCAGGCAAGAGAAAGTAAAGTGTCCAATAACCAAAACACTAATATCGCTAATCCTCTCAAATGTTTTGCACACACAGTTCCACTTTATAATCCTTTCTTTGTTTGTGGTTTCTGAAGAGTAGTTCCTAATTTCACTAATTGGTTCACCGAGTACGTTCAACCAGAAATTCTTGAGGTTCAAAGCTATCACCACAAATTTTGGACACGTTTTCCAAGTCTTTTTGATTTTGAGTAAACCTTGTAGTCAAGTTCAGTCTAAATTCTGATCTGATGATTCTAAGCGGAGTCACTTCCGTTCTATGACTGGAATTGGATGAGCAGAGATATGTATACAAGTGTGTGGTACAGTTTTTCTGGCTGGCCCATATGGACGACTGGGTGGACAGAAACGTTGGTCAGAAGTTAGATCTAACTGAACAACAGAAATAATATGGAAATCTCGTAAACCAATTTTCACATTGACATTTTAAAAAAATTAATGAACAATTTATATAAATTCAGGCAAGAATTGTGACACCCAAAAACGCTAATACAATGAGACTCGCTGCCCAAAACCCCCCAGTGCTTGTTTTACAAGTAAAAGCCCGCGTGTCTACCAATGTGAATGTGAAAGTAGGATTTACAGATTTAGTTCCCAGACTCGGTTAGCGTAGCGCAGTGCGGCTGAGAAGTTGAGCTTTGAGAGTTTGTCAAGTCGTGTTTAAGATGAGAGAAGGGAGAGACGACTGGTCAGAAGAAGACGGGAGAAGATGGTCTTAAGGGAGACAGTAGAGGACAGGTGGGCTGCGGGGATGGAACCGAGTTTGTCCAGAGACCAGAAACTGTCACCTGAACGAAATCAATGGTGGAAAATAACTCCTCACGCTCCAATTTCCCGAACCTTTTGATGATTTTGGACTTCCCCTTCTTCCTCTCTCAATTCCCTCAATTCTAATACTTACTCACTAACTCACTCTCCTATCCACTATCTCACAATCTGCCACTAAGGAAACAAGACCAGGGAAAGGTTTTCTCATGCTTCCCAGTTCCAATGCCCTCAAACAAAATATCATCCCATTACATCCCCAGACTCGGACTAGCGGATCAGCCTCTTCTGCCGAACACGGATTCGTTGAACAACTGAATTCATTCTGACGTATCCCTCGTCGTTGGTCGTGGCATTTTAATAGTTAGACCTTGGAACTGGAAATTCGTGGATCATTTCAGATTGCAATTGCAGGCAAAAAGTGAGACAACAATACGTGCTTAAGCGAAGTCAGTTAAGATTAGGTCATGTTAACTGAAAAATACGATGTTAAGGTCAAAGTACAGAGGTTCAGTATCGTATATATAAAGTAGAAACCCATAATTATGAAGGTATTCCAATATTAACCCAAACGTTTCAGAAACTGAAGGTCATCGAGAGGCTTTTTCAACAGCAATCTCTGATACGTTTTGTAGTAGAGCTCATTTGACTAAGCTAAACTATAGATTTTTAAAGAAAATACTCTATATAGGAAAATACTCAAGGGTAATGTAAACGGTTGCATCCTTGCTATTTGTGGTCATTATTGTGTCTATTAATTTCTATTTGCCAAGTTTTGCCAATGTTACCTTTGGCTGATCTCTGATCTCAATTGCATCATTTGCTCTAAACTATTTTGATAGGAAGCATGATTTACAACTTCAAGGAAGAATGGCAGAATAACAATAAGCAGAAAAAATTGTAAGACACATTGTGACCTAAAAAAGGGTGGAAGGAAGTTTCGAAGCTTTCCAACTTGGTCGAAATGCAAAACAGCAAAATGCCAGAAATCAATGTAACTTTATTATTTCATACATAACAGCAGGTTGTGAGCAGACGATAATCTCTACTCTACCTTCAAAACCCAAGATCCTGATAGGAGGCAGCATAGCTATGTGGTGTAGGGCTCGCCCTGGCCTTATTTTTTGCCTTCTTATAAGGTATGATTTTAAAGCTCGAAACATACAAAATCGACCCAATTCCTAATTGTTAAACAAAAAAAATCCTACAAAAATCACAGTTGAATTGAATCCAATCCTACCATGATTTGAGTTACTTACAAAATTCGCTACAAGCAGTGATTTATAACTTCAAAAATGTATTCCAATGTCAAATTACAAAAAAAAAAAAAAGGTCACAGGTACACACATATCACCCACTTTAATCTAAAGCTAGACATATATTAAAACTTCAACAAATCAACCTACCTGACTGACCTCAACTACAAAAACCACAGAAATCCAAGTTTTTCATCCTGCTGTAATTCTAAATATTCTAAATATTTTGGCACAATGTGAGATTTTACAACTTATAAATCAGCTTCTATTTCGTACCTGCGCTGAACTACTCAATACTAGTGAACAGAACAGCTGACGCACTGACTATTGAAGCTCGTTAGTGAGCAAGAAAGACCATGAGAGGAAGGAGCATGCAGAAAGAAGGAAAAAGCATTCGGAGGAGAGCCGAGGATTCGAGGAAACGGTTTCCTGTGCCCAAACGAGCCCAAACGAAAGTCAGTTCTTGTTCGTTTTCTGTTCAGAGAGCGGATTTTGAGGAGAAAGAAGCAGGTAGAAAGTGAGAAGAAAACGCAGACGCTCAGAAAACCCATTGATCCATTCCCGCACAATGGACTGCAGTGGATTTTCTTGGCCCGGCTCCCACCATATGTCTTCACTCCACAACAAACAAGAGAGCTAACGAGGGCATGCATGCAGGATTAGCAATGCACTAATTCCTGCCCGAATCAAATATAAACCCTACAAGCATCAACACACTCATTAACTCTAATTAAATATTCCGTCTCACACGAATTCGCGGAAATTTTGCTGAAAGCAGTCGTAATGAGCAGAAAAACAGACATAGGAATCCTCACAGCTTCTCGTCTGCTCTCCATTACACAATATACGAGTATTGCAACAAAACATGAGAAAAGTCTGCATCTGCATGCAATAGGAGAAAGGATGATGAAATTAGTTCTAAATTAAATGGTATGAAAATAACATGGCATGACACTTTTCTGGAACAGACTCCGTCTTCTGCATCCACGCGGGACAATGGGCGAGAAACGCTAACGAGCTTTTGTAACGAGAAAAGTTTCACTTTAATTATTTTCTCCAGACTGCTAAAAATAAGAATGAACAATTTAATTTTGAATCTTTCATTTTACATCTCTCATCTAGAAAAGAAAAAATTCAAATACTTAACTCAATACAGAAATATTTGGAGCACTTCCTGTGTCCTCACCGGAAACTGAATTTAAGTGCAGATCCAAATGCCTTGGATTTATGAGACTCGGCTTCAACAAATCAGAGATGAAAGACGCCGTCTAATATGTATCTTAGTCCGAGAAATTCATGGAAAAATACAGAAACCTTTGACATCATTCCGAATCGTGGGATTGGCTTACAGGTGAATGCTGGGTTTCTCAAGGGAATACGGACTACCTGATACGTGCCAGCCAAGCCAAAGCCAGGATCCCTTTGAAGCGAATGAATGCGAGATTCAGAGCGGAGTAAATACACGGGAGAAAACTGGGACACGGGTTATATTTTTCCCTCTTTGCTCTCCATTGCCTTATCTCCTCTTTTTATGGTTTAACACGTCTCTGAATCTTACTTTACTTATTTTTGGCATGATTGAGCTCGTGCGATTTGAGGACAAAGTTGACGTAGAAGCAAAACTACCTGCCTGTCTTTCAACAGCCGCACCACGCTCCAGAGCTAGTAAAAATTTCCGAATTCCATGCTTAATATTATTTATTAGAAAGCATATTTGGATATTCAAAGGCAAACCAACGACCGTGCTATCCTTGAAAAATTGACTGAAAAACGAGGGTCATTTCAGAAGTTTGTAGCGATTTTTGACAGAAGATTCATCTCATGCAAAATTTTCACCGCATGTAAAGTGTAAAGCAATAAATTAAGTTTCACTGTAGGAATAAATTAGGTATGAAAATAATATTCGAAACATTTTGGTCAGTTTTTGAAAAAAAATCTCAAAAAGGCTTCTCTCATTTTATTATAATTTAATACTTGACTCCGGCAAAACAAAACAAATTTTATAATATAGCTGCATTAAGCGAGCCTTCCGTTCCGAGACTGCTAATTTTTTGAAAACAATTACACGAACTTCTGGAATGACCCTCGTACTTTCAAATTTTACATTATAATAAATGTTCAAAAGTTGCTGGTTACTTACCAATTGAATGCCTATTAATAGGAACCGGCATGTGTGCAGAATAACTTACTATCTTCCAGAACACACAACACATGTCATTAAAATATGACCTCGAAGTTTATGCTATTTTTATGGAGAATATAAAATAACAATATCTGCCCTTTCACTCAACCATGTCCCACTCGTACAGCTCACGTTATTTAACTGGAGCAGCGGTAGGATAATACAAGGCCTGAAGAAGGTTGCGAACGTCACGTTTAAATGAGTAGGGAACTTTACGACTTTCAGTTTCATAATTGCCAAGACAATAAATTCTTATCTAGTCTGATTGAAAGAGAAAGGAGGATGACAAGAAGAAATAGTGACCCTGTGTTCGGAAACAACGGCTTTCCAGTTCCAAATGGGCCAATGACATGCACCTTTATCAATTGCGATTTCCACTTTGCTCTTATTACAAATATAAATTATGATGAGCGTGAGCGTGTTGATGTTCAGTAGAAAAATGAAAAGTCTGCTGAAGTTGGTTGTCGACTTTTTCGTTCCTGCTATGCTGGATTCCTCTGGACAACAGGTTCAGTGGCAACTGGCAGCGTATCCAATACATTTTCATTGGTGAACCATTTTCTATATAGCTGGTATTTTGACATTATGACATGACTGACGTAGTAATATTTTTTGTCCGATATTAAGCCGCAGTACGTAGGATGGTACAGCTTTAGCCTGTCCCCGATTTTGCACACCTTTTAGTACCGATTCGAATTGACTGAAGAAATACTTGCTGCCCGACTTACAAAATTAATTTTGTCTGTCACTTCAAAATAATTTTCCCAACATTCGCGTCCAAGGTGCTCCATGCAAATATTAAATCTATGGAAGACCAAGACCAAGGCTATTTGTGCAAGTTTGAGCGTGTTTATGAATAATTTTAACGTTTAATCATTTTTTCTGGTGCAAGGTCAATTAATTTGAGCAGATTGAAACGATTAAGTACATTTAAATTATCAAAATAATAACTTTAAAAGATTTTTGCGCCTAGAGCTGTAGCAAATCTATTCCAGCCAACTAGTCAATCGATTTGAATCTCCATTTTTCAAAAGCCTTGGGCTATTTGTAGCGATGATTTTAGATTTGATACTCCGTGCATGAAATATATTATGAGCTAGGTACTCATTTGTCAGTTGACATCAAGATTACACATCAGTCGATTATTGAAATCAGGAGTCCAACATTCCAAAACTGAAATTAATTCAAATTCCAATCGCAGATTCGCTGTAAATACGCTTCTGCTTTGAATATAGACATTAAGTGCACGTACATTATTTGTAAGTTCCAGGTTTCAGGAATGCGTAGGACATAAGTGAATTATGAAGGAGCAGCTTGTAACATCGATGATCGAGAATGATTCAGGCTTCGCTCCATTTTCATTACAAATAACAAATGACAAATCTTCTTAATGTGGGATGATGCATCGAGATCGAGAGGTCACGTTAACCAGAAAAAGAGACGGAGCCAAAAAAGGAATTCTATTCTACTGGGCCTGAACTAGTTCACCTTAGTAGGAGCTTAGGAGCGGAGAACGTAATAGATTTCAATGTAATTCAACACGAGTGCAGATTCATCTTGACTTTACTACAAATACACGAAGGAGTAGAAAATAATTCAATAATGGTTTTTACCTGAACGAGATCCAGCTTCTAATATTCGCGAGTGCGAGAGAGAAAATTTTCTTCCATGAAAGTTGAACCCAGACTTTGAATGAGATCGGCCTGTTAAAGTAAACATGTAAAAATTTAAGGGTAGTATTGAATAATAATGTATCACATCAAAAAATAGGGGAATTTTTCACAGAGAAACCGACACCCGATGCCTCAATCTTTACAGAATTATTTCCGGGTTAGATGCGAGTATTCGCTTGTTATTTTTACGTCCATAGGATTAAATTGAATATTCCATTTGACATTCGGTAGAGCCCTGTTCGCATCGCATATTTCTAGCGCATTTAATACAGGGTGGATGCAAGAATTGTTCGGCCCGAAAAAATCCGCAGTGTCTTTTTCGATGTTATCCCCAGTATTTTGCAATTTTTGAATTTTCATTTAAATTTTACGAATTCTTATAAACTCAATTTTTGAATTCTTGATAAAATAGAAGTAAAACACTTAGCATTACGTTCATATGGAAGAATGTGCATAGCAACACATCAGTAATAGTATTAATTTAAGAAAAAACTACGTCTCGCATCGTCAATTTATTTATTTTTACTAAAGTGTCGCTTTTGCTTATGCATGCGTAAGCATTTGTCTTCTTAGGTTGATTAAAAAAATTGCCTAAAATTGATTGCCAAAATATTTTAAACCACCATGTTACTATATCCACGGACGAGGACGACTATTTAAAAAAAAAGCTGGTTTGGCTCATGGGTTCATGTCGCGCCACAGAACATTTAAACAGAAGTAATTCTAGCGCCCAACTTATATACATACATTCATAACCGTAATTCTTATATTCTGATGAATAACTCGACTTTAGCTCCAAAATCATTGTTTGCCAGTCGGACAAGTTACCCGAGCAATGTGAAAGCAGGCTGCTACCGTTCAGTGGCACGCACTCATAAACCAATTAGGAATTGGCACACGTTTTCACAGCATGCAAAAGTATGGGTTTCGCATATTACAATGTTCGATTTTCTACGGACTGACCCACTCATTCAGTTCACCAAAGACTCATTCTTTTAAAAAAATAAACAAACGGAGCAAATGCACACCGCAGCTTCTGCCGCTCGATTCCCACCTTTCATATTATGGAATATGGTTTACGAGGTTTTTCGACAACTCCCCGTGAACTGCATATTATCCAAACACACGCGTTGTTGGAACCTCAATATACTTTGTTTGGCAAACACGTCAGTCAAGTCCTAAAAAGTTTGTGCAAAATAATATTAGTTTCTAAAAATACAAAATTCTTGGAAAATATCAGTCATCCTTATCTCCCCTCATCAGACCTTCGCGTGTAAGAAGATTTCGGATCGGTTTAGTGACATGATAAGTGGAACTAATTAAAAGACGTGTTAAGGTTTCACGCGTCGAACTAAGATGAAAATGGTAATTGGTTATTGGTTCTATAATTATTATGCACAATAATTCGTGCAGAAGTTAAGAGTGACAAGATCTATTTTTGGTCCATGTTTGTCGTCATACGAATTTCTGGATGTCTTCAACCAATGTTCATTAAAATGTTGTTATTCCAATTCAGAGCTTATGAATATTCATTGCGTCGTTAAAATGAACGTCAGTCATCCAGCGATTTATCCATAGCGACACAGACCCTGAGCACCAGATACGCAGTAAGTTTAAGGTTGATTTCTAGGGGATGACGAATGCTTGAAATTGAAATTAAAATTGTTATCGAAATCTAGTCAACCACCAACCAGTGTTCACCTGTTAACACACAATACGCAAGGCATCTGGCATGGAAGGTCATACTTGTAAGCTCTTTAGCACCATATACTATATTAACCATATAACATTTACTGTGCGTAAATTGCATTCATTACTGGATCCATGGTCGTCAGTTTTGAGCTCGTCGCTTCCTTCTAATGTGACCAGAAAACGTTTTAAAAAATTGATTTGAAACATTTTATCCTGCATTGAGGTTGAGGCCTCTTTTAGAGAAAAAATGCAAACGTCGTATCGTCAATCGTTACTTCCAATATTCTACGCCTCTTGAATGTGTTGAATTGAATTGCAATCGGACGCTCGCTTGGCATCACGAACGATATAACGCTGATATCAAATTGTATTCAAGACATCGTCGAAAGAATTTATCACCATTAAAGTATGCATTCAATTCAATATTGATTTTCAATTGAATAAGTTTCAATGAGCGCTGTACGGATGAAATTCAGTAAGTACAAAGTTGTCGAAATATCAGATTTACATGTATGATCTACGTACGTCATCTTTCGATGTGAACTAGACTCCAGAACAGAATATGGAATTACGGGTACAAGCATGCGAAATGAACCAGGCCACAACAGAATAGGCGTCGCACGCCAAACTCCGAGTAACTCTATTTAATGAGACGGTTTGCATTCTACAGGCCTGCATTGCATGCTTGTTGCTTGTGCTATAGAAGTACATAACATACTTGCTCGAGATAATATTGTACTTGTGAACTCGTACATAATTGAGCATAAAATTATCGGACATAATTACAGTGGACATCGCAAGGAAGAGTGAAATAAAATCTACTTATGCACAAATGTACTTACAACTCGTGTTTCGCATAATATCCAGCATGGAATAGTTTACCAATGCTTTTAATTTAAAAAATACTGAACATTTACTGCTATGTTTCAAATGAAAATAAATGACAGATCCTCCGATCCCAAGACATTCACGTATTAAGAGGCATTCCATGCGTACATCGTGGCATAAAATAAAAGAGCATGGAGAGGCTTCCATATCCTTAAATAGACAGGGCGGTCATTTGGTCTTCTGATGAAGAAGGTCTGCCGCGAATTGCATAAATTCTACACTAACAACCGTGTGATTCTCCATTATAGAGTTACCACGAGCTGATTAACAGATTGCTTTTTACTTACCGCCATTTTCCAGAGTATCTCCACTGCTGTCACTACCACTAAGAGTTAAAAAACGCCGACTAGAAGTTTCATCAATCGTCAACTGTTCAGCAAGCTCAGATAGTGATCCATCAACTGAAAATCGAAAGGTGTGTGAAAGACGGCGTTTGATTTTCCTCAGGCTCATTCCGTTGTAGGCTATTAAATCCCCTTGGAGTAAGTAAATCTTCCTAACAGTAGTTTTCGGCGGATAACAACACAGATCAATCCAGTATATTAAGTTCAGCAGCTTTCTTGGTCCAATGCGTTAATGATACAGTCCAGCAAGGTTTAGGCACAAGAAAATAGTTCCGTCTAATCTTGGCACATCGAGTTCTGTCAATATCCTGTAACAAAAGAAAAATGTTTTTACTTCCTCAGTTTGACACATGATGACGTCTTTAGAGAGCAAAAGGCTAGTTAGTAAGTATGTATTTCTCGGCACTACGAAGGAATGATGACGGATGACGTTTGGTATGCATGAAATGCAAGAAGAATCGCTTACCACATGCACGCTGCGCAATCTACATGTGTAATTACCTAGAAAAGTAAAGAACTTATTAAATATTGTATATTGTGCATTGAATAGACGAAAACATAAAATATTCCATGACCATGACCCTGGACCC
>JAQFYU010001563.1:0-14393 GCA_034694905.1 Ceratophysella granulata
TGTCTTTGCCAGTGAAAGTTTGCTAGTTTATCCCACATTCATTCGGCCAGAATCCAGACACGGCTTTCTGATTTTTCATTTTTTGAATTAAATGTTTTTTTTTTAAATTTGAACAAATACTAAGCTTAACATGCCACACTCTATCTGAATCCAATATTTGGTTTATTTATTTATTTTCAATATTTTTAGTTAATTAATTGTTTGTGCATCTGAAATGCAAATATCTAAAAAAAAAACTTACATGTAGCCTAACCCACTTAATCCATGGCCTTCAAGCCGATCGGAGTGTTTTGCGTTATAATAATTGCATATTTCGAGCAATTATGCTAAAAGAATACAACTCTTGCAATAAGTTTATTCCATCAATGTACATAAGGCCGGAAGACCACGCTTCAAGAAAAAAAAAATTTTTAAAGGAGATTTAAAGGAGTTAGAGTTGAACGCTGAAAATTTACGTTTTACGTAGTTTATCCCTCTTCTCAGCTAATGCTTGTTTAAAAAAAATATTAACCAAAATTTGAATGCCAAGATAAGTACAATAAAGTGGATTCAAGATTGAGGAAAAATGCTTGAAATAAATATGACAGCTGCCTATCATGATGTGGTTGCCGCAAGCTCTCCAAAGTTAGAATATTTACGTATAAGGAATGTGTTCCTTTCAATTGACTGAATCGCCTTTGCAAAATTCAGGATTTAGCATGTGAGTGCCTGTCAGTGCCCAGGAACGGAGATTTGTTCTAAAAATAGCCTATTTCGCCGCTGGTAGTAACCATGGGAGGCTGAAACAAAAGGATTGTGTATGAAAGGTCCATTCCTGACAGTTCTAAATCCAACTCTTAAATAATTGGAAAGTACAACTTTTCTCATGGGCCTGTCCTGTCTTTCCCAACGTCGAGACAAGTTAGAAAATCCTGTAGGTTGGACGGAATGACAGAGTCAAAGGAGAAAGCAGCTTTTCACCCGTCGAAACTCCTACCTGCTGGGCGTTTAGACTACGTTCGGACAGATTTTCGGAATTCCCACCTTCCAGTTCCACATATATACTATATATTTACCCAACTTTCCTCATGTCAGCCTCAGGGAGAAGAACTTAACATTGATTGGCCCAATTTTCAAACTATGAGCTTGGCTTCCCAAGTTTTAAATCCTGGCCTAAAGATAGTGGCGGTTTGAGGAGGAAAATCAGGCAACTTGCATTCGGATTTACCATTTTCTTGGTTCAGATTAAAACTTCTGCAGAAGGAGAATACAAAAGTTTGTCTCAAGTGTCAGTGTCTAGTTAATAATTAGTTTCCTGTGTGAGATACAAAGGGTAGAAATGGACAAAACTTATGAAATATCACACTTTAGCTAGTACTCCTCCAATAAAAAAATACTGTTAACTAGTATGCCTTGGAGCAGTTCCCAAGCATTTCAAATTTTAAACAACGAGTGAGCGACTTCATCAATACACTACGGACACATGCACAATGCACAATGCACACATAAACCTTTGGACAAGACATACGTTGTTAACTTCGCAGCGAGCTGCTATGAGCTTTTTACCAATGATTTAGAAAGTTCGTATCAAAACCTAAAAGCTTTTTCACATAAACATTGGATGCGTCCGAGTAAAAATCAGGCGATAATAGAATGGAAAGACGCATCGGGATCGGGATTTCTAGGCTGCCATGAAGGGACACGGTAAATAGTCTGTCTTAGCTATATGACAATGGCATATGACGTAATTTAACCACTCATCGATAGCCAAATCGATTTTTTTACTTTCACGTTAAAACTTCTCTAGGAACAACTCGCACAGTTTTTTTTAAATGCACCTTATGTATTTTTTGAAAAAAAGCATTAATGCCTTTTTAAAGTAAAATTTAACAAATACTGTCTGTAGGAATATTTTTGAGAGGTAATTATTGCCTTACCTGTGCCGCGCGCTTCAGCCCAATTCGTTCATTTCAACCAGTTTTATAGGTTTTCAAAAATAGGTAAAAATTAATGAAACAACCCTCGTCTGCAATCTAATGAAATGACTTTCGAATTTGTTGAATACGAGTAGTACAATTTTTTTAAAATTATTTCAGGCGGAGTCGGACCGAGAAAGTGATTTCAACGAGAGCAAGTCGAGTCGGAATAAATCCAAAGACATCCGGTGCAGCGCTAGTGAGAACTCCTCAGCATCTCTTCTCCTCTCAGAAATGAATCATTCTTCCCACGTGAACAAGACGAGTAACCATGGTTCGAACCAGCATGGTCATTCCCACAACAGTCATGCCCATGGACATAATTCCGCCCATCACCGCGGAAACAGCATCAGTATTTCAAACGTGATTGGGAATAGTTCCAGCAAACCACCACAACATCAGAACGGCACAACCAACAACTCCATCACGAGTCTCCATTTGACCAACAACAAAGGAAGCGGCGGGATTTCCAGTTCAACTGGCGGAAGTAGTGGGAATGGTGGTGGACTGCCTATTCTCAAACCCGCATCCAATGGCACATCTTCATCCACGTCCTCCACTCTGAGCAACTCTCCGCCCATTCCAAACAAAAAAGAGCAAATTGTCTGATGACTCGAGAATCAAGGGCCGAATTGGGAGGAGCCTAATTCGGACCTCAACGTTACACCCGCTGGTTTCTATGCTAAACTTCGAGATACTAGGATATACTAGATTCATTCTCATTGTACGTCGAATGAGTGATATGTTCTCAGTTTCCAGTATTAAAATATGCATAATGGACGAGGTCAGATGGATGGATTAGATTGTTCTGGAAGACGTTTATGGTCAAGCTTAGGCTACAGTGGTTCTGCAAAGGGGTCGATCGACGCTCCCAAGCTTCAAACGCACTTTTATTTCCTCTTTAATTCGACATCGACACTAGTCATGATTCTTTCCTTGTATATTTATCTAAAATGATATCACTATTTTATTTTCCGAAAATTTAACTAATAGTCTAAGCTTGACTATATCTTACAATTTATGTAAGCCAAAGGCGAAAATCTTGGGTGTAAAAACGCCGTAGTGACAATTGGGCGGTATCAATTCGGCAGAAATATGGTTGAGAACATTCTGTAATTTATTGGAGTACCATATGAAACTTTGCAAAGCTACCAAACGTGCAGGGTCAGGCTTTCTTTCGAATTGAATCATTTTAACAATATGTAAATTATAAATTGTAACAATTCAAACCCGATTAATATCTATGTACAATCACGAACCTGTATCCATTGATATAAATTCACGTGTGTTCAAGCCCGGCTGAGCAGATTTAAATGCAAAACCAAAAACCGCAATCCGAAAATTGTAACAGAAGCAAACTGTAAAGGGTGAAAAATAACCAAAATTGACTCTTTATTATTATTTATTTTATTATTTATTTGGCGTTATTTGGCGTGTTGTGGTTTTTGGGTGGACATGTTCAAACAAAAATGTTGCCGTTATCCGTGGTCTATAGTCTCTTCCAAATTGTCGCTAAAGAATTGTCGCCGCCCGATTGTCGTATGACCTTGCTTGTGCTTGTTCCATGAATTACGCTTTACCTGAATTGAGAAACTGCGTATTGAAGTGTTGTAGGTCGAAAATCATAAATGGGAACTCTGTGGACGAAGAACTGAGATTTGTGAGCACATAATTAATTGTACTTAAGCTTATGGCTTCAAGCTAGGCTTCTCCGACACTCTTGCATTGCACTACATTTACCTGGCTCTTTAGAATAAACCCTAATAACTTTTAGCCTTTCAATCAACTCTTAAGTAGGCATTTTGTGTAGTGTTACTACTGTAGGTATTGAACTTATGTGTATAAAAATGGATATGTATTTTACAAACATTGATGGTCCTGCTGAGGTTGAATGGAATTTGTACTTGACTGTCATTCTCTAATTATTCTCCTCGCCTCTGCTGCTGCACTAAGGTTAGGCTAGGCTTGACTAGTTAAGTTACAAATACATAATGGCCACTTTTGAGTCGACTAGTAGACTCATAAATACGCTATGAAGATGAACCTCGGCCGATCTTGGAGAGGGTATGTGGGAAGAAGGGACAAAATGGATAGGGAAAATGATGACATAAATTTCGGCCTTTGTTGTGAAATGATGCCTACTAAATTACATACCTACATAATGTATAAATAATCAGCATAAATGATCATGTAAACCCAACCCGTGTCACTTTATCAAAGAACATACTGAAAATGTCTCAGTATGGTTGGAGTGACTCCATTCTCCTGTGTTACTGGAACTAAGCAGGGATGGGCAAAATCACAGGATATTGAAAAGCAAAATTAAGAATTTGGTCTCTAAAGTGATTTTGATTTTCCGATTTTGATTTTGAGAAACCAATTTTTGATATTGTGTATTATTGACTTTGTCTATTTTGGAAAACTTATAATTTTAGATTTTAAAAATTTCTAATTTCATATTTTGTGATAAATGCGTATAAAATATTATCTGAATTATTTCCATTGTTCTTGATTTTGTAATTTTTATCTTTTCAAGAAATGTGATATTATTATTGATTTTAATTTTGTAAACAATGATTACCTGATTTTGGTCATATATTTGGAAATCTTCCTCTTGCAATTTTGTTCATCCCTGGAAATGCAAGTTTCCCATTATAAACAACGTTAATTTTATCTAAGCTAATTTACTGTATGCGTGATTCTCAATTTTTGTAATTCACATAAAGTACCTTTGTACACGTCTATTTTTCCCCAATTTACACCAACGGTTGAATGATTTTCCTCACATGCCAGATGGGCTCAATTTCAGAAAAATTATGTTTTCTTCACTAGAATAGCTTCAGAAGTTCTCAAGTTTTGATCGGGCTGGAAGCTACGAGATATTTCATACTAATAGCATTTTATGCAACTTATTTTTAATTATAAACTAAGACTATTTTTAAAGAGGGCAGTGGCTACTTTTAAAGCCTACTGCCCACTTGTTGTCAGGTCTTGTTGTTTCATAATTAGCAAAACTAAGGGCTAATGACCTTCATCTCAATTATTATTAAGATAGCGAATATGTAAATCTTTTAATGAGAAATGAGAACCTTAGTTGTCAATTTCTTCTTCCATTCCATCCATAATTTGTTTTGAGTAATTGGCATTTGCAAAAGCTAGAGGAAAAATTGACTCTGCTAAATCAAATGTTAAACTGGTGTAAAGTGACTTAAGGCCAAAGTAGTCGATTTTATGAATTTTTGAACGTCATCTCTTCAATCTTCACTTTCCTTCGCCCGATGATGTATTTTCAAATTCAAATACCTCTGCTTCAACCAAGATACACAACTTCTACAAAATATGTAGTAAGTAACGATGTACTGTATATATAGCGTCTAATGCCTTCTTCCTAAAATTAGCGCATCATATTTTATTCCGTATATTTGTATTACACACTTTGTCCACATTGCCGTTGAGCCATTTAGAGATTTTCTGAACAGTTTTAAAATCTTGTGGCGTGAGGAAGAATGACTGAAACAGTGTCCTGTAACTAAACAATAAGCTATATATATATTTGAGAAAAATATTATGAAAACATTTCAATTTTGATTCGAAATGCTAATGTCCAACTGAATAACTGAGAACTACCTTTGTCTCCTTTCCAATTAATAATTTGTAATCTTGAATGTGAATGACACTTTTGACATGACATTCCAGAACACATCGAAAATCGAAACAGAAAGTAGGCTTTCAACATCGGAAATATATTTTACTCGGGTCGGGTGTCAGATCAGCTTTGTGATGTATGTTACGTTATGATGTACAATATTTTATTTAAAATGGCATGTTATGGATCTGTTCTCAAAAGGTGTTTCGATTTCGAGTCGAGGGAACTGTACTTACTACTGGACTAATTAAGTGAACTAACTCTACTCATAGCCTAGTCATGAATGATAAATTGTAAATTAACCCTACAATAAGCTACAATAAGGCCAATACATAATTTACACTGTTTGACTAAGCGTTTTCTCCTTATTCTCGACTCGGGACAAGGCGAATATTAAGCGAAATGGAAAAAGTTACGAAATAAAGTTTCGGTTTGGGATGATGATCATGTTATTGAATTGTACTGTTTTTATTTATATGTAGTACGAGATATTATTCCGAGCTATTTTGCACGGAATTTACTCTGCTTCCGAAGCATTATACAAATATACAGTTCGCCTGAATGCATCATTTTCATTAATCATTAATCATTACGCATGAATAGCAGCGACGATCGCGCCTTATCGAGCTTTCGCATAAAGGCTATCGTTAGTTGCATTCGATTAATTGCATACATTACCAATACAACACTCAAGCGCATCTGAGTTTTGTTTCTCTATCTATATCTGAAATAATAGTGTAAGCAATAACAATTTACGTGCACAAATAGTTTTAATAGTATAATAGCAGAAAGCGTCTTGTTGGTGCGATTTCAAATCGGAAAACTTCTTTTAAACCCTTTGTACAGTATTCTAGAATACTGTACTACATATTCACTTCACTGAGATTTTTAACAGATACCTTTGCACTTCGACCAGCTACACACAAACGGTTTAAGAAAGTTTTCCGATTTGAAATCGTACCAAGAAGACGATTTTATGAACCATTGGGTTTGTAATAGGCCCTCGCGTTTGAAATAAATCTCGTTCAAAATTTCATAAAACCAATTCGGACAACATGGCATATCTTATTGAAAATCCCTCAAAATTAGTATAGAACATTAATTCGACCGGAATTGACTGTTGTGTGTGTAAATAATTGAACCATTATGAGTAGAATTGAAACTAGAAATCTCATCTCAACCTAATCTAGACTTGGCGCAAAATTTCAGTTCAGGTTGGCGGTGTCGTTATATGTACTTTATGCAGTTCAAAATACAAAGAAAGACGTACTTACTTAGTTCGTTCGTACTGTAGTTCATTTCTGTAAGTAGTTATTAATAATTTTGGTATTGTGTACATTTCTACTTACTTTTTATTAATGTCACGTGCCAATAACATATTGAAGACCTAAACAAACGGGTGTATAACTGCGTGCTGGTTAAGCTTCATGGTGAGCAATACAATCTATTGAATCCTTGACGACGGTTACAAAACGTAACTCGAGTCCAGTACCATACTCGTCAAATGTTAAAGGTAAAGGTCACCACATGACAACACGTGACACGGCTGATGATGCATGAAACTACAGAAGACTCCTCGAAAGCATCCACGCGTAAGGTAGAACTAGAACGTTTGTGATCACTTGCGTTTTGCTTAAATGCTCAATGATTGTTACCAATGTTACCAACTAAGTGAAATAGCAATTATCAGGTATGTGTATGCTTATGGTTATGACGTTATGATGTATGACCAAGGCTAATCCAGCGTCGTGGATCGTGGACCTTCCTGGTCAGAATTAAGCAGTATTCAGTATTCTTGATATAGAAAATTTAAAATGTGTTCTGGAAGATTCTAATAAGACTCCAACACTTACTTCACTGCTCATTCATTTTTTGCACTATATATATATTTTAGAAATTCCGGTTGAAGAGCAAATTGGAGTGAAGATAACCGGACCATTTCTTGGGATGTGAATGGTCGTCCTATTCGTCCTGCGGATCAACCGTCCAATTTTGTATCAGGTGTCAACATGCATGTTAATTGTTACTATATATAGATACTTAGGCACTATGTACTTTACTTATATACTATATTGAATGCCAGTTTTTTCTTTTTGTGGATTTAGATTCAGGAACGAACGAACCTCCTACTTCATATTCCGTATTCGTATTCTGATTTCGAATTTCTGAATACAATAGGGTGCTAATCTAGCGTAAGTATATCTCTTGTTTCAGAAATCAGCCTATGAGAATCAGTTGGAAAAACATTTTCAAAAATACGATTTTGACTGACATTGACCTCTTTTGGATAGAAGAAATTTAAAGATTCAGCGATAACATCTTTCATTCTTCATCTCGCCTTCTTCACCGACGTCGGCGTAACCAAACCTCCGGCTTTCTGCTTACTCTTCGCTCCTGCTCTGACCATTTGACATGTGAGTCGGCAAACTCGGATTCTGCTAGATTCCAGATTTATGGACACGGACCTGAAATGCCCGCTTTATTATTTAATATGATTTCTGAATCGTTGTTTCAGCTGTACTCGTACTACCCGGAGTCCGACATCATGCCACCTCATCCTCGGTTCTGGGTATGTGCAATACTATGTATGGACATGGCATAATTATTCAATCTCAAGCTAAAAGCTCTTCCACACCAGCAAGATGAATTACACACTGTAGCCCAGAACAAACACCCGCCTTCACCCGTCCCATTGATCAGTATTGATTAGTCACACGTGTTGTGGACTCAAATGCGCCATCTCCGAAAAACCAAAAGCTTCGTACAAGCAAGTGAAGCCCCAACAACCCAGATGAAATCTCACTTTCCATTTCTACTTTGATGATTGAAAGAGGCCAGCAGCAGGTGCAGAAAACTCTTTGCCTTACACGATACATTAACACTTCCATAATGCACACATCGCCCAATTCTACTCATTTGAACTTCAAGGACCCTATTCTACCAACCCGGATTATGACGAAGAGTCCTTTAAATGATAAGGGTTTATCTAAGGGCACATGCTCCTTGGCAGCCTCGGGGAGTGCGAGTGTGCGCTATTTTGAGACTTCTGCTGTAAATACCTTTCTTTATGCAGAACCTGATTCCGAGCCGACTATTGAGCATGATCGGATATGCCAGTTTGGAGAACGGGCCGTCTGAGTCTGGAGGCTTAAAAGGGAGTTTGGTAGAGAAGAAACCAGTCAGTGCTGTTGAGGTCCGAGGAGGACCGAACAAAATGGTCGGAGACAGGTCGGCCGAGACCGTCGACGACCCCTCGTCACAACCACAACATCACCATCAACAACCGCAACAGGCCTCAGCCGAATTTAGGAATACGGACGTCGTGGTGGCCCAACTGAGAAATGTGAGGTCAGGGGCAGGCCAAGCTGACCTAGCCGTCATTCGGGAGAAGAACGGTGTGGAGGGCGGGGGTGGGGCGGCAGAGGATACGAACCTGGGTCAAACGCCCCTCACCCTCACCCACACATGCATCCTCGCGTCCTCACCCGCCGTCGTAACCGTCTCCAACCGGAACACCCAGAACAACTCAGATGGCAATCATCTCAGGTGAGTTGAAGGTACTCAGTCTTACATCAGTTCTATGTCAGAACTCGCATCGCGTAACGTGCATAACATAGTCACCAAACCATCCACAAAAACAGATTACAGATAATACTGTTAAAGTTTTATGAAATATGAGAACATTCTAGGTTTCCGTGAAACGGACTTTAATGTTGTAAGTGTTCGTTCAAGTCTCAAAAATACGTAGTTGTTATTGTAGATGACTTCAGATTCGCTCGACTCACAAAACATAACAAATAAGGGCACATGTCGGCCTTAGTATTTCTATTTCGCGAATCTTGGTGACTAATGTAGAACTTCTATTGTTCTCTATTCAGTGTTCATCGTGTCGTCCGAACCGAGGAAGAAGTAGAGGAAGAGATCGAAGAATGTTGTGTTCAGGAGGAGGAAGGAATCCTCACGGCCGTCGTCACCAAGCACCACTCCCATCCTCATCATCACCATCAGGTTCGTCTTCAATACATTCAACGTTTCTAGTGTTTGGTATGAATTAGTGCTAGTCCAGACCAGGATCTTTAAGTTCAACTCTCCGTACATCGTAAAACAATTTCTGTAGTGCTTGTCAATTGACAACACCTAGTCGAAAGACATTTCACAATGTTTTAGAAGGGAGAAGCACAATACAAATACACAACACGGACAAGAGTCTAAAAGTGTTGGAGGTCGAAGCTGAAGCCAGGAGAGCTATACATATTAAATTAACTGATGGGAATTGGTATACTAGGTTACGGCACATGGAATCACAGTGACCGGCGTCCGCCTCGCCGACCTGCAGCATCACCAATCCGAAGAGCACGAACTCATGGCGGTGGACGACTCCCTGCAGCACCACCATCACCACGTCCAGCACAATGTAACCCTTGCCCATCATCACTCTCATGACGACAACAATGGAACCATCATCACCATCCCCGTCGTCGGTTCCCTCACGCCCTACACTGTCATTGGAGACACCGAGTCGGTGAGTTTACATAAATAATATTTAAAATTATAATTTGCATTTATTGTCCGAGGCACTTACAGGCATTACATAAATAATATGTTAATGTCAATATCCCTCTTCTTCACGCGGGAGCGGAGCAGTTTAGCGAGCGATCCGAAATCAATTTTTTTTTTATTTAGTGTGTGATCCAACTGGATCGCACGCTAAATTACCCTTTTGCCTTCTGCTTTTTGTCTATTGTTAATCATGAGACTTATGTTAATGAAGCAGAAATATGTAGCAATTAATATGTCGTACTCTTCGGATCGGGCCGCATACTGTTCGGATTATTTGTTAAGACAATACTGAAATGGTCGATCAAAAATAGTGTGTAATTGTTGTTCAGTAAAACATTTAATTTGATTTTCCATATTAAATGGTTTTTACATTAACATAAGTTTCATGATTAAAAATAGACAAAAAGTAGAAGATAAACAGTTAGTTTAGCGTGCGGTCCAGATTGATCGCACGCTAAACCGCTACCCTCTTCCCGTTTTTAATACGGTTCGAGTACATTTGGTCGTGGAACACATGATCTGGGGGACGGACCGATGGACCGTTGGTCGACTCAATGAGGACAGATGGTCGAGACAGATTCTTTGGAATGGAAATCAATGCAAAGCCGCCTTCTTATAATCATAATAATCATAATCACAAATGATAATAATCTGCTGCAGCGAATACTGAGCTAAATAAATAGTGCAAACTTTAGGCATAAACATACAGCTTAACCGGATAAATGTAAAAATAGAAATAGAACACATGCATAGAGAAATATTGCATGTTCGAGATATCAAGAGGTAGCGTGGACTTGTATCTTGTGTGATGATGACTGATGATTGGAAATATTGCTAAATTGATTTACCAATAACATTTACATTGACTTGCATGCGAAAGAATGTCACTCGACTAACTCCTTCAACCGACCAAGTGTCCCATCGAACAACGGTTCCTCGATCAAATGTCCCCACGGCAATCGGTCCATCGACCAAATGTCCGGGATTCTGTTAAACATCCTACCAATTCAAAATTGAACCGTATCTGATTTTAGCTTTCCATCATTGAAATTGTATAGGAACTCAAAAATCAAAAAGCGTTTGTTTGGTATAAATTGAAAAACATAATAGTTACTGATTTTTGGACAAGAAACCGCGTAGTTAGGTGTTACAAATTAAGGCTAAATGCGAGACGTGAATAAGTTCAGCGGCCGTTTCGAAAACCTAATTTTATTTAAGAATGGAGATAAATACACTTTTTGCACTATAGTCAGTGAGTGAAGAGAGTATTTATACTACATATTTTTGTTAACGTTAGGTTCGGTTGAAAACTTAGAGGCAGATAACACTTTTCTCGTGTTTTACTTCAAGAACTTGAGATTGGATTACAATACTGTCAAGCAGAGATAAATAATCAGGACATGGCTAGGTACCGAACGTTCCGAGGGTTAAGCAATACACTTTGTACAAACCACACGGTTCGACGAAATGACCCTGACAAAAGCAAGTTGTAGCACTCATCGAGTCACCAACTGTTTTTTAAAACAGTGTTCGATACACGTTCAGTATGCGATCCAACCGGATTACATACTGAACTGGCTTTCAACTTCTATTTTTAGCGAATTGTTAATCATGGGAATTATTAGTTTTTTTCATACATTGTTTTAAAAGTGTACGACCTTTAACTACTTCTGCTTCAACTTTTTCAGAAGTTTCAGATAATTGCAGTTATAGATCCTCTGTATTTATAACTATCTGAAACTTCTAGAAAACTTGTTAACAGAAGTAGTGAAAGGTCCTACACTTTCAAAACAATGTATGAAAATACAAATTAATAATTTCCATCATTAACAATTCGCAAAAATTAGAAGTTGAAAAGCCGATATACATAGTATGCGAACAGCCGGATCGCATCTGCATCTAAAAAATATACTGAACGTGTACACAATGTTTCTCTGGGGCTTGAAACCTGCACTCACACGCAAAGTTAGAACTAAGTATTAGTATTTTCTCGGTGAGTACTACTCAGTGTAGAGTCGTTTGACCGTACACTGCAGTTTGCAGTATAATCGCAAATCACTATCCCCGGGAATGTTTCGTGAGTATCAGGCAATGTGTTCAGTGCAGAATGTAGGAATAAATTGTTGTAAAAAATAAACTGTTGACGTCGTTGGATGAACTACTGTCAAGTTTACATTCCAACAAATATGGTTAAATTCTTAGATACAATGGGTGATTGTACTGATGCATGCTCTTCACTCGTTTTTATTACCATTGTTTTGTACACGTTGGACACAAATTCTCGTGAATTACTTATCCCATACTTCATTTCATAATACCCGTAGCGTACCTCCTTACATATGTAGTACCTAATTGCTTAAGTCGATATGACGATTCTGGTTTTACTAACTCAGATAAACGCGTTATCTCAACCACCAGAAAGACTCACTGCCTAATTATGTAGTACTTTATACTTTAACTCTTTGCATCTGCAGTGCCTGAATGTTTGGCGGCGTTTCTAGGCTAGGGTTGTATTTACTTATATGCCATACTACAGTCAAATCAACATTTATTTAAGGCTAATAAGGCTTCTGAAATATACCGATTTATACAGATTTTATTGATATTTTTTTAATAAATATATACAGTGCATTTAATATTTGAAAGTTCACGAAGACTACGTTAACAGTGGTGTTTTGAACGGAACTGGCTCCAATCACACGCCATTTCGACCGTTCTTTTAATTGAACCGCCAATAATTCCAATTAGCTTGAATTTGTCACCAATTTCAAGGATATGGATAATTTGGAATGGTAATGAGTTCAAATAACAAACAAGTATAGTCAAACCAGCAATGCCAGTCCATATTGTTCTGCATTACTACGCCTTTTTTGGTGTCAGTTTCGTTCAAAAGATCACCATGTGGCGTAGAACTCTGATTTAAGTCAACGGTCTACCTTGAGACCGAGTCCGCCTTCGTCCAACACCGTAGTCTGCAGTCTGACATACTCAACCGAAATCTGAATTTCAAATACTAATAATGGACTTTGATAAATGGTTTACTAATCTAATCAGTGTCAGAGTGATGAGGGAGCGCTTGGCGTGACGATCACGGCAGAGGAGGAAATGATGGGTCAACACCAGATCAAGATCGAGCAGGACGTGGTGACTCACCAGCAAATGGTCCAGACTCACCACCACCAATCCCACCAGCAAACTGAAACTCACTGCAATTCTCACTTGACCTGGGAGGAGGCCGTGTCAGCGCCTGTTCTTCCCGTCCGCTGCAAGGACACGAATGCGGAATTACACAAAACAAAGTTCGGCTCGGGAAACAAGGGGAAATGTATCAAGCATGGAACCAGTGACTGGTTCACGCCGACGGAATTCGAGGCTCTGTGCGGACGTGGGAACAGCAAGGACTGGAAACGAAGTATTCGGTTCGGTGGTCGAACTCTCCAGACGCTCATTGACAAGGGATTCCTCATCCCTCATGCTTCCAGCTGTATCTGCTCCAACTGTGTGGACGATGCTACCGCTGTAAGTCCTTAGACATTATTACTCAATAAATAAATAGCGCAGGATTTCATTGTTCCGCTTCATGATGTCGCTCGAGCTTTGTTCAAGTGACTACACGTTGAATAATTAATCTATTCTATATTTTGGAGTTTCCGTCCGTCAGTCCGGTTGTGCCCGAATATCTCGGCACTGGAAAGTGCTGCGTATAGGGTCAATTGAGGTCGTGAAATGTCCGCACTGTCTTGACGCAGCAAAAGAAGTATAGTTTACGTTTACCCCCATCCGATGACCCGGTTACCCCAAAGTGGCACAAAAACCAAAAAAAAAAGATTTTTTTTACTCTTTGACCGAATTTACAAATTGAAATGTAAAGGGATAGAAGCTTAAATTAAATTCATTTGGATTGGATTTGGAAGGTGGAATTAGATACAAAAAATTCGAAATGCATCGGGTTCAGAAAGTAAGAGGTCATGAAACGGAATTTATTTGAAAGCAGGAAAGTAGAGAACTCTAAGGGCGGAAATTCGAAGTTGGAATTACGTGGATTTAAGAAGGGGGAGAGGGAAGTCACGGCTTGAAAATAGACACCGGAAGATGGGAAATGACACGATTAGAAAACAAATGAAGAGCCATTTTGGAATCCATTATATTATTTTTGAGATGAAGTGTAATATTCTATGTATGTATGTTCTATGTTCTATGTCTGTTCTGTCGCACAACAACTTTTGTCAATA
>JAQFYU010001564.1:0-14392 GCA_034694905.1 Ceratophysella granulata
ATGAGCTTGGCTTCCCATTTCAAAACGTTACAGACAGACGGACAGACGGACAGACAGAAAGGGCAATTGTATAAGCCCAACGGAGGTTGGTCTAATAATCATTGTATTTTCGACTGGCGTTTTAGCTCGAATATATTTTACAACCAAAAAAAATTATTTTTTATTGTTGATTTTTCTGGACTGTTGTGTTGGGTTATAATCTGTTTTTAACCCTTCCTTGTTGTTACCTTTGACACTGTGTCAATCATGGGTCAAAATAGGCACTAACTTAGAATGTTATTATTATTCTTTGGTGTAGCCAGTAAAGGCGTTTAACTTGAACCCTGACCCTGGGTTGGGTCAATATAGAGCAGAATTGACCATAACCTGATGCAAAAAATTTGCGACTTGCTAAGCATGAAAATCACGGTTTGGCACGTCAATCCTGAGATGAAGCTTGCCCAACGAACTACGACCGCGCACAATCCTGATGAAAAAATGAATATAGTTAAGAAGACACAGAATTGAATAGTTTCATAATTTTATTTCAATAATGTTGTAGTGTGGTATCTCTTAGAATGAAAGTTACAAACACTATCACGTAATAATGATCTGCTCTACGAATGATTTAATTAACCTAGTCCTCTCTACTCAGTATAAGTATAGGACTGTACAGAAAGTTTACGAGACAGAAAAATGAAAAAAAAACAAGCTTCTCCCTTCTATATTCGATCTAAACGTTCTTCCAATCCGATCTTCACTCAATCCCACTTTCTAACTAGATCCCGAAGCCAAGTTTTAAAAAAACACAAATAGAAATAGAAATAAAATCCTTCTGTCACATCTAATTTAAGTTTCACAGAAGCGAGAAAGAGACATTAGAAGAGTGACAGCGTATTTGCAATGATTCAAACCAAAGATGGGAGATAGAGATAGCCAGAATATACATTTCACATTTCGACAGTTCTATAATATCGCAATTTCCGTATTTTATCATAATTCATAATACAAGTACAAATACTTAATAGAGACGAATAAATTAGTCGATTCTCAAATCAACTCAATTAGTTTACGATCAAAACAAAAAGAATTCTTCCCATACAAGGACCCTTCTTCCCTGTACAATCTGGAATTATCAAAACAAGCATCACTTCTTCGTCAGATGCAGAAATGTTAAGTTTCGTTCCACTCGTTCATCAAAAATCTCATACTCCATACTCCACCAACTCTGATTATCAGTTTTAATTTTATTAGCTTTCTCAGTAACCTACATCGTAGTGCTTTAACCCCCTTCATACTCCGAAATAAATAAGTCTTTTCAGCTTAAAAGTTGTACGCCTAGCCAATAGTTAATTAAGTTTTTCTAATGTCACATTGTAAGGATTCTAATTCAATTTGGAAAATATTATGGCGTAAATTTAATTCATTCTTCAAGTTTGAGAAATGGAAAATGAAGAGTATGGTGAGTTGAAGGAGGCTAGAGCTAAATTGACTATTCCTTCGTTGATGAGATGTGCATTTTTTTTTGATTTGTTGTTTTAGGAGAGATGGAAGGACATTTGTCCCTCGTCCGCAGCAACACGAAGGCGCTCGATCATAATCTCTTTCGTGGAGTAGTCTGGGAGTTTGAGATAGTTGACGCAGGTCATGACCGAGGGCAAGAAGGAATCTTCGTCTCCCGAATCAATCGTTTTCCGAACAATTGTCAATGGTGGTTGTAAGGCTTTGAAACCTAAGTGGAGAAAATTAAATCAGTATTAGTTTCAATACAGGGCTGTTGTTCATCAACATTCTTAAATAATTGAAGTTATGAACTTACCACCAACTGGGAGTCGAGGAGATCCAGTGACAAATTGTACGAATTGTCGACGTTCCTGAGCATCATATGAAGACAGAATTTCAAATAAGAACTGCATAGCTCGTGATTCAGTAGTAAACCCATGATCTGGTCGACAACACTCCGCTAAGGCTTTCAAATCCCATGTTTCATCCAAGGACTGTAACGATCAATTACAAGTACGAATTAATTTACTATAAATATGACAAGCTCACAGGTGATGAAGTTAGAAAGCTTACCTGATTGGCACCACAGAACACCATTTCAAGCTCCTCTGGGTAGAACATTCTAAGAGACGAACTTGGAAAGACTATGTCAAAACCCTCACGCCATGACTCCATTTGACGGTAGACCCCGCCAACCAACATCCAGTGGCACACCAACTGTAAAGCAAGTACAACCAACATTAGCTAAGAACTAGTCAACGTTATTCGTATCAAAATGAACAACAAACTAACCTTAATGTATTCTTCCAAGTTGTAGATGGTGACTGAAGTATCTCTGCCTCCTTTACGGAGTTCAATTCCTGAATGCCCTGGAAGTGTAAAGTCCAGACCAAGATTGTCAATACGACATCCATCCAAGGTTAAGGCTTCTAATGCCTGATTCAATTCCACCCCACTCAAGCCACTACTCTTCTGTTCCAATTTCTTCTTTGCCGAAACAACGCTCACAAGTTTACGAATACTTTGAGCAATTGTTGGATCAACCTCAGCAATATCTGCCAAGTTTAGAGTTGACTCGTACCCCAAAATCCTGTAGGTTGTAAAGTAAGGCAATGTTAGCTCGTGACATGGAAAATTCAACTTCAATGATATAAAAATAGCAAATAATTATGAACTTACCATTTGTACTGAGTTTTGCTTAGTGGTAAGTCAATCTATGGGATTAGAAACATAATTTTAAAAATGAAAATAAATTGATGCCATATGCGCCAAATATTTCAAAAAAAATTTTAAAAAAATATTCTAAGAAATTAGAAGTTTGGAAGTATAAATTTAAAAGAAGTGCTGGTTCAATTACCATTCGGGAATCCATCACAGCCTTGGCCATGAAGCGTCCAATGAACTTGAATTTTGACTTCACTTTTGAGAGTGTAGCTGCCTTCACAGACTTACTGAGTGGTTTGGGAAAGAGCCCAACGCTACTCTGCACGTATGACTTAGACTTGATATCCACAATTTCATCTCCAATGGAGTGTGAGGACTCACAGTGCCACAAATCCAATTCCTTCTTCTGTAGTTCCTGTGACACAAGAGCATAGAACTCCAGTGTTGGTCCAAGACCAGTTCCAACTTCGTTTTCATACTGAACTTCCAAAAGGGGACGAGATGAGCTGAAGTCTTGCATCAATTGTTCAGCTTGAGCCAGAATCTGATCCCTTGAAATTGTTCGCTTTCTGCGATCTAGACGCGGAGTAACACGATCCTACATATGAAACACAAAATTAGGAATTGTTTATGTAGAAGAGATCACTAATCGTGTTTTATGTGCACGTACCTCTCGCTCAGTACTGTTCAATTCAGGAACATTGTCTAGAAGACGTTGAAGAGCTCGGTCTCGGTCAAATGAAATTGAGTAGAAGAGCATTTGCCTCGTTTCAAATGGGAAAAGGAATGGACAGGCAACTCCAATTTGCTGAAGCCATTGCGGAAGATTCCCAGTCATTATAACCACTGGATCCTGCAACTGACGCTGAGCTTTGGCAGCTAGTTTTGTATTGATGAATTCACCCGCAGGGAGTAGAGTCGGACCAGGAAGTACTGGCCAGTACAAGGAACGCCAGTATCGACAAATCGCATGTATCACACGAAGGAGTGTCAGGACTGGGATACTTGGGTCACTAACCGTAACCGTTTCGGGAAGTCGAAGGGACAAATAGGGTACGTATGGTGCGGCTGGAACTGGAACAATTCCCTCTACAAAATTAACAGAATTGATATAAGATGGATATTGAATGCAGATGTAGAGTAAGTTAATTACGATGTCTCTTTTTGGATATGCAATTGAAGCCAACCGCGAATTGCAGCATCCGAGACTGCTAATTGCCGTCGTCGTAGCTGAGTGCCAGATATCGGGTAGAAGGAACGAAAGAGCCAGGAATCAAAGTCATTCAATTCAGTGACAGGAATGGAGGTTGCTAGGATATCGGGTGGAGAAGGCAGGTAGTTGGCGGAAAGAGGAGGAAGCAGTGGAGTTGTTGAAGCTAATTTGAAGGCATTGCAACAATGAATGTAAAAAATATTAGAGATATTAACAAAACATTGCATTGGACGTACCATGCCAGAGAGGATCCTTTTTGGATTTGGACGATTTTGCAGATGGTGATTTGTTTTTCTTGGATGAAGCCTTAGTGGGGACAGGCTGTGGAATAGCTGCAGGAACTCCATCCTCACTTACTGGACGGTAGTAAATTGTGTGCGTTTGTGACCAAATACCAGATGAGCCAAGGACTGATGTGGCTGGATCAATGAAATCACTGTCGAGATCTCCACCAGGATCTATTCCAGCACCTCCGTACTGCCGAATAGCTTGGTATACAGTCATATTATATGGAAGGACTTGATCATGCATGATAAATTGAAGCTTATGGCGAGTAGCTCCTTGAGAAATGACAACTGCCGCGAGAGAATCATCAATGTCATCATCACTGTGAAAAGTCGGGAAAATATTAGAAAATTCAAATCGAATTCGTATTGACCTGATACGTCTAACACCGTACCTGTTGTCCTCATCTGAATCACCCGAATCCCGGGATTCCCGAACACGACCAAATCCGCGTACAATAAGATAACGCTCAATTGCCTGAACCAAGGCAAGTGGGTCAATCTTCACTGGTCCACCTTTCCATTGACGTAGGCTAGTGCAACTAGGATGACGTTGAAGAACGCACTATGGTAAAGATGGTAAGTACACATAAAATTTGACTGATCATCAATATATTCCTCTCTGGAATTCAAAACCTTGCATACGAAGAATTACCTTCAGCTGATGTGTGTTGAAGAAACGTAGAGCCGATGAAGGAGCCACACGCGAGCTTCCTGAGCTAGTTGGAACTTCATGAACCTTCACCTGGAATTGCTCCAGTTGTGAGAAACAAGAATTGAGTTTGGCCACCAAAGATGAGAGTCCAGAGGTCTTCGGTCCGCCAGTCAAACAAGCGTCCAATTCCTCGCCGTTCAGCTCCTCCAACTTTAGAGAGGTAGAAATCATTATTTGAATGTTTCCTTTAGTTTTTCTTTATTTGAGTTCGGTAAGTTGCAAATCTGTACTCACAGGACACTCCGAAAAAACGTGGATAAACGATCTCAGTCGTTGATCCCTTGCCGATTTATAGTTATCCTCCTCGACAAGAAAGCTCAGAAGAGCTCCAATTAATCCAGAATGGTTCACCTCAAAAGGTGAAATATCGGATTCCAGCACAACCTTTCGAAGCTCTCGAAGGGCACTCAACATTTTATCCGCCTAGGAAACAACAACTTTGTAATTCCTGAGTCAATATTGTGAGTTGAACACACACTACGGACTTACTTTTCGTAAATCTCCAATAATTTCACCCAATTTTGGCAAAATTCCAACAGAGTCAAACTCGGCACTTCCCGATCCAGTTTCACCCGAGTCCGCTGGTGCTCGGCAATACTTTTGTGAAAAAATGAGAGACTGTTCCTTGAGCCAGGTCTTAACTTGCTCCTTGTACGAAATTGCGAGATAGGCGCTCGAATTGTGTCCACGAAGAGCTGCAGTACAAGCATTACTTCCGTGAGATCCACCAACATTCAAATTATTATTGTTCATTCCATGAGCCCTGTCTGCAGCACTGGAGGCAGTGTTTGAGCCGGATGATGAAGGGACGTTATTGTTGTTAGTTCCAGAAGAGCTTGACCCACTACCCCGAGTCCAGCGCGAAGGATGAAGACTGGCAAAGAAGCCCGATGATTTTCCACCTCGTCTTCCCGATCCAGTTGCTGAGCTGGGTTGAGGTTGAGAACTGGAGCTCCCAGCAGCTCCACTTGTTCCTTCTTTCTCGCCTTCTGTAACATTTAACATTGTTATGGTAAAGTTTAAATTCTGGTCAAAGGATCCATAGAACATGATGGAGATTGTGAGATGTGGACAAAAAGTATATCATACTTGAGATCGTTCGTCCTTGAACGACGCTGGAAGCAGTCGCAGCACCTGCACTTGAAATGAGCGTAGCGTCTTCATGTCGAAGTCGGCGAGATGTTGAAGTTGGAACTGGACGCTTTGAGCGTTTTCTTTTGAAGGGATCCAAAAGTCTGAATTGACAAAAGATTGCTTGCATGAAAATTGTTAAGTTAGACTTCGTAAAGTTAACAAAATACAATATAAAACTTACACAACACTGGGATCCATATCTGGCTTCTTCTCCGAGCTACCACTGGAACTTCCACTAGGTGTTTCAGTGCTAGTAACCGGCGTTGCTGGCTTTTTACCGCTGCTGTCACTACTAGAAGTACTTCCAGTCTCCTTGCCAGAACCCGTTGGCGTTCCAACTTCAGCACTCGCACCATTGCTCGTTCCAGAAATGCTCGAAGTGTGCTCTGGTAATTCTGGAGCAAGGGAGTAGGGTGGAACTAGACTATTTCCAGGTTGATTAGCATTCTGATTATCCAAGAGAGGTGGGAGTGGTCGTGATACTGCTCCAGATCCACCAGCAGCAGGCATAGCAGCTCCAGGCTGCATAAAAAATCCATCAACACATAAACTAAATGGTGAGGTGGGTTGGTCAGGAGTGGAATAGGATGGAGTTGGAACAGAGTCCAAGTCAGGTGGAATTACCAACGGTACGAGTTCCGTTGGAACCGATGATACGGGTAAAGGAGGAGGAGCTTGGCTTGCGGGACGAGCAAAGAGAGTAGGCATTTGTACAAATGGAAGAGACACATGTGGGTATGATGTAGATGGGTTGGAGTTTACGTTGCTCACAGTCGGGACTGAAGTAATTCCGCTCGATGAGGATAAACCAGACATTCCGAGCAGTGCAGCAATTTCGGACTTGATTGGTGACGGACCAACCACTTCCGAGGAAGATATTCGTGAGATTTGATGGAATACGCCTGAAACAAATCAGAAAAGTATTTTCAATAAAGTTAAGAATTTGTGACCTTTAGAGATGCTTTCTTTTGCAGTAGTGTAAATAAAGTGTTGATTGGGAAAAAGTTCCTACCTTCTCGACGGAAATGTACGACGTAAATTGAGTGAAGTTTCTCCATGAAGAGATGACTGAGCTGAAAGGCTCCTACAACTATCTTGAGATCACTGGATCCAAGCATACTGGCTAAATTATTTGACACTTGCTGTGGCTTTAGCGTTTTCTGTAGGGAGTCTGCCTCCAAGAAGTGAACAATCCGAAGAAGTGTCTTGACACAACTCTGTCTCACAGCTGGACCAGCTGATGAGCTATTGGCTTCACTGAGTAAGGCAAACAGTGGACGCAAGAACGGTAGCGCAAAATCAGGATGTGAGGCCAGGAAAGACGAACGAACATCAGAGGTCTCCTTCTCAGCGGCTTCTGGATGCGAAAAAGTATTGAATGTGTTATTCAGGGCGTATTCGAGCCTTATCTCCTTTTAAAAGGGGAAATAGAACAAACCTGCTGGAGCGCGTGGATTATAGAACGGATTTAATTTTCTTTGTACTGGACGAGCAGTTCCCGAGTCCTCGTTGATTTGTTGCATTCCGAGAAAGTCAATTGTGTAAGTTCTTGCTTGAAGAGTTAAGCTGATTTCATCTTCACCAGACTGATGAGCAGCCTATTGAGTCAAAGAAAATTCCAAATATAGGAAATAGAACATCAGGCGCATGTTCAGCGGTTAGCGAAGCTCTGTGAATTTGTAGCGAACATTACTTCAATGATTCGAGAGTCAAACGACGAGTAAGACGACCAAGTTCCACGATCATCTCTCCATTGCCATTGAATAGCATCTTGGCACGTGAGATGAGGATGCGTCATCATTGTATTCACCATGAAAATTCCATCCTTAGGTAACTTTGGCAGAAGCTCACCAATTACCGTCACAATTTCGAGCAGTTCTTGTGGATTCCGTGGTACCAGCTCCACCTTTCAAGATAGGGCGCAATTTATACAGGTTAAATATTTGACAAGATTCAACACTAAACAATACGCGGACGTCCAGTGAGATAGAATTGAACTTACTTCATCCAGGATTACATCCGTGTTGACATTAGCTGATCCCAACAAAAGAGACGACAAAGTGCTCACAATATTTTGCTCCAGCAGTTTCAACGCAATATTAGGACATCGAGCACAGATTTGTGCCAGCATTCGAAGAACGAGAATAAATGTAACTGTGCTCACAACGGGTGGAGTGACAACTAACTGAAAGTATGAAACATCCCAATGAAAACCGACGGCCTTTGGAATACAGATACCACATATTGATAAAGTATTTTCTTGAACACTTTTAGAAATGTGTACTTACCAATTGCTGGACATTTGAAAGCAATTCACCGCTTGCTATTTCCTCAACTCGTTTCGCATCAGTCACAAAGGAGTCGATCAAACGGCTGAATATAAGACAGACGCTTTCGACGCTCTTCTTATCCTGCGAATATATTTTAGTGAGTGATCAAGTAAATATTGATACCTAACAAATGCGGATGACCTCAATTCGAAATTACCTGTTGTGTCAAACGAGAGGCAAGAAAGTCGAGGGAACTTCCAACCAAATGGTATTCATCCAAATGAACTCCTTGGCAGCAATTAGCTGTGACAGCCAATGCTGCTCGCTGAGCCGTGATACTGAAGAAGTCCAAAAATGTCAAACAGGCACTGACTCCATTCTAAAGATATAGAAATAAAGATAAGTATCCTTATTTTCTAAGTTTTTGCTCCAAACGAGTTGTCGAGCAGAGATTGTATTGTGAGCTTACGGCTTGGAGAATTGTTTTAGCATGTCGTCGAGATAGCATTTCCAAAGCAGTCAAACTCTGTTCAGCAACATCCATACACTGAATGACCTGCAGTTTTTCCAAGAATAGTGGCACTGCTTCTGCAACTACTGGAGTTGACCTCGGCAGAGCCTCCATCATATACGTTAGTGCTCGACAGGCATGGTTCATCATATCAAAGTTGTGTTCCATTGCAAGAAGAGTTATCAACGCAGGGACCGTTTGTTTCACTGGAAAACCAGCTAACGTGTCCTCATTTCCCATGACAAGGAGTTGACACATTTCAATTGCAGCCTGAAGCTGCTGTCCCTCATCTCCAGCAGCTTGAAGGCCCTGAAGCAATGTCTGGGCTTTTGAAACTAAGGAGAAAACAAAACAAGTGTGAAATTTGGTTGATTTTCTTTAATTATGAGAGTGACAACTGTTTCCTTGGGTTATTAGCAGAAACACGGTGATTACCTGTTGAACTGCTCATTCCGCGATTCAAGAGTTGTTGCATTCGTGGGGCAAGGGATCCGAAAAGATGCGGAGGAAGTCCACGGGCTTCCAACAGTGCTTGAAGTCTTCCCATTTCACCTTCGTCACCTTCGGAATCACCCGTTAGCATAGCCAATCCACGACTGAAAGCTGATGCAGCCGCTGCTGCACTCAACGATGTAGTACTGGTGGGACCTTCGGCTCCTGCACTTCCGGAAGCAGGAACGGCTGAAGATGCTGAGCTTGCTTGTGCGCCAGATGAAGATTGACCACTTGTTGAGGGTGGCTGATTGTTCATACCTGGCTCCCCAGGCTTTCCACTTCCAGTGAGTTGAGCCCCACTTGCGCCAGAAGACGAAGGACCACCGCCCCTGCCGCACCTAAAAACAAAAACAGACGTTCACATTAACATACTGAATTCATGATTGATATGTAACACAATTTAAACTTGGATTAGAATTAGGAGCGGAACTTCAGGAATTAGGAGTTCTACACAATACTCCTCCCTTACAACTATGCACTTATACTGAAATCCTTATTTTTTGGATAATACCTCGACATTTGACCGAAGATTTTTCAACGACAAGGCTGAACTACCCTGCTCCTTCTCAATATCGTGGAACCAAAAGAAGCGGAAAATGAACAATGAACATAATCACAATTTGGTGTTATTAGCGCTATTCGAAAACTCAACGCTTCAATGTAATGTAACCTTCGTACTTCTGTCAATCGAAATCGACAATGATCTAAATTATTGTGAGAAATTATGCCTTTTGCCAACCAGTTATTAGAGCTCAAGTTCTTAGGTCTTTCAATCTCAACGAACAAACACAAACAGAACAGCAGGCAGAACAAACAAGTCACAACTACAACGGGCGTCAGGAGTGTGAGACGTGATGAGACTCGACATTTCTAGTCTTTTCCTGTTCCCATAAATAAACCATTAGTACGCCGATGTCTTATGCTAAAATTTGCAATTCCAGCACTTAACTAACATACATCCAATTATCAATAAATAACATTATTTTTGTCAACTGTCAAAATCTAATCCGTAATTGTCTCGACTTCGACTTGAGGGGTAAAAATCCTACCAGCTCTTCGAGTCGTGCCTCGTCTGGATCTCAACTTTCTCACGCTTTTTAGGAAGAGTTCAGTTTCAGTTGACTAATCAAAAATCCCTGATAAAAAATATAACACATTCTACTATAACTGCTTTATTGTTTACAAACTGATAACCAGCTCAGAACAAAATAACAAGTTAACGACAACGACCGATCAACCTCCACCTCCACCAGACTTAAGCTTGACCTCTCCCCTGCTTCAAGCAAGCAGTTGCGCCTAGGGATGGTTAACAAAAACTGAACAACGTGCATCTCAAAATAGTACATGTGGATATTTTTTACCTTTTTTACCCTAATTTACTACTCGAGAACTTAACATTCAAAATCAGAAATAGAAATTCCTTTCTTCCTTTCTGATGGCATATTCTCCCCCTTTGAAATACAGATTGGGCCCTTTTTCATGTCCATGTGTATTAATACAACATACTTAAACGCCTTTCATATGTTTCCAAATCTCAATAAAGCTGATACTGGAAATAGAAATTAGAAAGCATGAAATTCCAGCAACTATGGAGAAAGGCTCGAGGAATTTGAATGATGATAATAATGCCATAAAGGTCTGCAAAATGCGAGCATTGAATGACTGGACATGAAGTGCACATCCTAATCGTTCCTGATTTACATACTTTGTAAAGCCAAGCATTCTAACATGTTCATAGTTGATTGTTAAATCTTTCTAACTGCAGCAGCCATCAGTAAAATCAAAAATACCATACCATCACCATCATCTTTTCGTTTCAGCAAAATGATGCTTGCTTTGCCTACTGCTTCCAAGCCCAAGTATACAGGAGTGTAAGTAAGTTGTACATCTGATTGTGGTGATGGAACGATGGACAACACAAACAGTATTCCAATCCAATTTCCAATTCCAAATAACGAAGAAGCAAAGGAACAAGGAACCCATTCCAATAATAGTAAAGCTCGTTCTCTTTCTCGTAGTAAGTACCCTGCTGTTCGTACCTGTGCCTGGTACACGAAAATTGACACTCTTCAACGAACAATGTTGTTGACGAGTGTGCCAGAAATAGGAATGAACTGGGTACAATTTTAATGGCGTAGCTGGTGGACTGGAGTTCTAAGAAACTATACAGTTACTCCGTCGTCGAAACTGGTAATATCAAAGTTACTGTGCCAGTCCACCCAACTACGATTGCGTTTTACTTAATTCAATTCTGCTGAACTTGTAAAGCAGAGCAGACTACGTAAAGTTGTGACTTATGCGTCGTCGCCATGTTAGTTAAAAGTGGATGACCACCGTAGCTTGAAAAGTGACCATGAGGCATACCGCATACTACATAATTTGTCTTAATTTTAGACGTAAGGTGTGCGTTAAAGACCCACCTCCGATTCTTCTATAACCTACCGCTGAGAATGTAAATTAAAATAATGCGAGTTTTAATTAAGGAAAAAGAGTATATCGAAGGACGCACTAGCCGTTGGACTGTGGGTCAAGTCATGTGTGTAGACACTAGCCAAACAAATAAATAAAAATTGAATCTGAATTGGCTGGCGATTGCGATATGCCTACAACTTATAATAATTATGCGCACTGACAACTGAAAAGTTCATCCAGAACTTTCAGTAAGTTTAGTAGCTAGTCAGTAAAACCACAACATTCAATATTCAATGGCATTAAATGTAAAATAGTTTGGACATGCCACGCCATGCCATCATGTCTTGTTAACAGTCGAACTTTAACACTTACTTTATTGAAATTTTACAATAATTAACGAATTTCAAAGTAACAAACTTTAATTTTGTGTCAAGGCCATGACCAGCGATTGAACAATCAATCATCTTAATCCCTTATGTCGGTGTAAATGCCTCGATGGGTCCATGTACCATGACCAGACTCCGAAAACCAGTTATCATCTAACCTTCAAGGACGTGCACAACCTGAAACCTCAACCTCTTGCGTATGGGGTTAAGAAAAACAATTACTTCCAATGATAAATGACAAGATACCAAAGAAATATCCCATCCAATTGTGAATTGATTACAAAAGACTGAAACTGAGCATGGAAACCTACTGTTCATCAACACGTAAGCTGGTTAGCGCTGTTAACATCTGATGAAGGCGCATTTCCATGCGATATTCTTCAGCAAGAACCTGGTCCACGTCAAATAAGGGATCATTATCCTCATAGCTAAGATCCTCATCTTCATCTTCCTCATAATCTTCGTCGAAGTCGTCTTCGAACATTTCTTCTGGGTCGTCGTCGTGTGGAGGTGGTTGGGCAGTTATTGGAGAAGCCACAGTCCCACTTTCCACTCTAACATCATCTGACTCAGGTTCCTCGGCGTACTCTTCCTCATCACTCGAAGACAAGTCCAACTCATCCGCGTCCATCATCTCCTCCGGCAGATCTCCGTCTCCGTCGTCTACGTCTGCCATGTTTCACTGGTCACTGTCACTACTGCTCACCACTAAATCAATCCTAAAATAATACTAATGTGTCTATGTCTTAACACCTTCACTTCAGCTGTTGACTGTTATTAGGGTCAACTGTCAATTGACTGGCTCGAAGTTAGGTTGAGCTACGCACTACAAACTATTGTCTAAAAATTGGTGACTGGGCTCGTGACCCGTTGATGTCGTATGTCACAAATGTCAATACAAATACCACAAATGTCGAACGATGAATGGTAATCGTCCGCAAACAACAAATTGAGAATGATGGGGAAATAACTTATTACTGTTTGTGCACACGAGAATCCAATCCGTCTCTATTCAAAATGTGGCGGTTGCGGCCAGGTACAGATTCTCAATGCCACAAGACTTTCTAAAGCCAAACGTCTCAGTCTCAGCGTGTTTCTATGATAACTGATATATGATAACTGATAACACCACCTTTCAACTTCAACTCAACAACCTGTTTCTGTTTCTTCTGTCTGTCTGCTCTGCTCTTCTTCAGTCAGCAGCCTCCCAGCCATGAACCATGAACTGGAACTGGGATCTGCTGGTGCTATGCACTATGCACTACTGTAATGCACGCTCATTCACCGATAAACAGTTTTAATCGTCGTCGTCGCCCAACGCCCAACTGAACTGACTACTGGCTTACACTGACATACGCGAAAATAAATAATGCAATTTGCGCAAAACTAAAACTGAAAATTATAAAATGGTGGCGTTGAGTTGAAACGGTCGACACTATATAGGCGAACGTCGTCGAACGCACCACGCACAGTCAATATTTTGCAGCTAAACCGAAAACTGAATAACTGGAACTAGATAGATAAAAGATAAAACTCTAGTCTAAAGTTTAAAAAACTCTGAACACAATCACTACGCGATACTTCTGCTGATCAGTCGATTCGATGCAATATAAAATAAAGAAATTCAAAACAGCAGCAACCAGCAAACGTACTTCACGCTCTTAATTTGTTTTTCCTACTGGTCGGGAAACTTTGACTCGGTTGTGGTTTAACTTCAAGAATATCTATAGTCTTGAGGTAGATTTGTCAAAATAAATGTGACTGTATTCATTCAAAATGGCATGACTCTTTTCTGGTACTAGAGTAGAAAATACTATGTACAGTACATAGGTCAAGCTTGCATCAGCAGGAGGGTCAGAAGGGTCCATGCCTTATGCAATGCAGTGCAATGTGCAGTGTGCAGTGCATCACATTAAACGATAAGCGAGCCAGGAGCTGAGCTCCGCTGCAGTAGATGGAGAATATTCAGGCGACTTTGGGACTTTAGTAATTATAATTGTAATTAAATTATAGCTAACCAACTATCCTGTCTTTAACAATTGTGGACAGCAAATACATAGAATACGAGATTATAATAATATTAAAGTAAGTAAAAGAAAGGTAGGATTGACGACGAACGACGTCGATAAACCCAAAGTAACCACCCACAAACCAAAGACAAAATTCAAATTCCTCATTTCTTTTCATTCAGTTTATTAGACCTGGCCTTCTAGGCTGAGGGCTTATGCAATTGCCCAGTCCGTCCGTCCGTCTGTTACTAATTTTCTCGGAAGCAGGCGCACGAGTTGTATGTAAAGTGGTATCAACGGAAGCTTAATTTATTTGC
>JAQFYU010001565.1:0-14387 GCA_034694905.1 Ceratophysella granulata
GTGAATATAATGTGAATATTGATAGGAAACATTATTTTGAATAAGCTAACTTACGGCTAAGTACCAAGTACTTACAGGAACAAGTAATTTAAATTGAGGTGCAACGTTCATATGTCTATGGGTGCAATAATCAATATTGTACCTATTGAATGCGATTTGTAAAAAAAAGTGACCTGGTATTTGTTCTCCATTAATCTTGGAATTTCCAAATATATATTTATTTATTTATCTATGAATGTATATGAATGTGTATTGTGGAAATTGTAGTGAGTGGAATCGTACGAGCCTACAACGCGATGACTCCGTTCTCCACTGATTAATTGGAAAGCAATTTAATGACAATACGAGTGACGCATTCATCAAAGTAGTGGCATCGTGTCCATGGATTTGATTCGATGACAAATCGTAGTAGCAAAATATGAATAAGTAGTTAAAATTCTCATGTTTAGAACATTTAAAGCTTATGTTTGGATTTATGTTTACACCTTTTACACAAGTTGAAAACAAACCTATTTTTCGTTTTCTTTACACTTTAGTTACATTGAAAATATCGTATTCATGAGATATCGTAGTAGTTTTTCATTACAGGATCGAGGATTGTACAATTTTAGTATGAACAACTCTAGTCAGCACCCAGTAAATTGAATTCATACGGTAAATATATTTTTTAAACGTGAATGCAATTCTTATAAACGATTTTCGCGCTGTTGTTGCAAATTTTTGCAGTTTGTTGTTACAGTCTGCTTTCGCCTGCGTTTGATTTCGATTTTGGTGTAGCTACATAGTGAGATTTTTACTAGATTTTCGGATGGCCTAATTGTGTAAGAAAATTAACCAGAAAACATCGGAATTACTCAGAAGTCATTCAGTTTGGCGAAATTAGTTTGATTTCAGGTTGAAGCGATTCAGTTACGAATAGATTTTAAAAGTGTAATATTTAAATTACTAAAATCAGAGCGTCTACACCAAATGCATTAAAGGTGTCGATGAAGTCTGTGGCGTCATTTCCACATGTCACTACTGTTTCGGAAATCAATGACGATTTGCGGCTTCAACTAGGAGTAGCACCCGGTTTCCTCCACTTGGCGGACAGTCTGATGACGATGACTCTGAACTGGATTAGGGATGCTGCTGAGCTACTCCACTTGAAAAGATAGCAGCCGGTTAATTCTTCCTGTGTGTGTATACTGCAGAACAATCTGAAGGTAGTCGCCTGTCTCATAATCAGGCTTAGGTTTCTAGGAGTCGTAAGCCTTTCTGAATGTGGAATGAATTGGCAAAGCCTAAAGCGACGATTTTAAAAATTCATTTTGAAAAAAAATTACACAAAAGCATAAAATCTTTATATATTCTTGAATAGTGAAGTATAATAGCGGGAAAATGGTAGTTGTTATCGCTTCGTTACCCGATTTAACGCTTAGCGGAAAAACATGTTGTTAGTACCCAAGACTCCAAATTTTAGAGCTATGTTTATATGGTAGACAAAAATACTAGCCAAAACCTCCGGGAATATTGTATCGTTTTGCATTCTGGATTTTGTGATATTTTGAAATTCCCCACTTTGACCATTTTTAAGGTTTAAAGTTTAAACTGGCCTAAATCCGAAAGTAACTAACCGATACTAACTTTGAAACACACAATTTGACCTTTCACGGCTATTGCACAATTTAATTCACGCTCGACTTTTAAACCTATTTTAATTTGAAGAAATTTTTGGACAAAAAGTCCTAAAACAATAAATAAAGCATATTTTGCCCTTTGGGTGGGTTTCCGATGTAAATCTCAGATAAGGTTATCGAATCTTCGTTGACCTTTATTGATGTAGGTGTGAACCATACTTTCGCATATTTGAGAACTATAAAAAAGAATTCGAAATATTTATAACTTGCTTAGTTTATGTTTTGCCAGTTTTAGGATCTTAAACAAACCTAGAATAGGTTCTTCTGGGCTTTTACGGATATTTAAGGACTAGAAACCGCATTTAATTTTCTTGACCTTTTATGGAAATTTAAGAACTAAAGCACCAAAGAGGCGTTCAGTGCAAGGCCCCCGGTGTTCCAGCGGATTTCTACCTTAACAGCCTTATAACTCATCTTAAGTTATATTTTAATGCCTAAAATTGGCTATGGCGTAAAACATACCAAATATCCAATTGATTGTTCTTGGTGTCTGCCTTCATATTCGGTAGTTACCACGGATTTCGTTAGATTCGCTCAAATTAAATAGATGTACCCATTCGACAATCTTTACATCCCAAAAAGCTCTGTTACGTTTAACTTCAATTTTCGCCAGTCTAAGAATTTTAGTTGGTGTTTTTAAGAACCTTGCTGTGACAATTGATTGGACCTAAAATCGGAGCTTGCTCATACATTATCTCTCTCAAAATAGCTACAAGCTACAATGCTATACTGCTGAACTGGACTCCAGGCCATGGACCATCCTAATATAATAATAAGTGTATTTGTCAAGTGTCATGCCTCTTCTCTCCCGTTCTGTCGCTAAAGCCCATTTATGCCGTTCATCTCCAAAAGGCTTTTGGTTAGTTAAAGTACATACCTTGCAGTTACACATTTAGTTTGCCCAAAAGGTTCCCTTTTTCAGCCTAATATTTTTTGTTCAGCCTTTCCTCATTCGTCCACCCACAAAACTCACACCCTTCCTTATTTTTTTTTGTCCCTGGCAGAAAAGTGGAACAGAGAAATAGACGTGTTCCATAAGAACGTAGGATTTACACACCGGAATCCGACCGAGGTTAATATACTCGGGCTAATTAATTTGTTTCTAAACAATATTAATTTTATTAGTTTTTTAAACTTGGTCAATTTCTGAGAATTCCATGTCGTACGATGCATTGAGCTCCTCAGGCTCTGTCCTAGTCCATTGAACTAGGTCTTATTCCGACTTGAGCATTCCAACAAGTGTCAACTGTTCCGAATTCACTTCTTTCACAGAAGATTTTGCATATCTTTGAATATTGAACATCACTCTTAAGACTTGGAAGCGTCTTAACCCGGTACGAAAAGAAGTGTGGGATTTCTTTTGACGTAAGTTTTGTCTTCCACTCGCATATTTTTTGCAGCCTAATTGAAAGTGAAGAAGATAACAGTACAAGGAGTAGAGCATGGGAATTAACCAAGAGCCTTATATGTATAGCCAATCCGTCTGAACTCTTGAGTGACTCATTTACTTGGAGCAAAATATTATTCAATTCTTAACCAACCTTTCACTGTGTCACTTTCGTGAGACATTCATTCAAGTGGCTTCTGACGCAGAGTTTGCTCCAAAGTTCTTGTGTCTTCTAAAATGAAGTAATGAACTCAGTTTGAACTCATTTTCCCAGGTTCTATATTCGGGTGTTTGTGTGAAAAATGGATTATTTTCGGAAAATTACTGGGATGAATAGAAAGTCAAAGGAAGGGGTGGCTCAGGAAATCGGGCCACCGACCGCCGTGGCACATGTTCATCACGTCTTTGTGAGTTCGACGGGAGAATTGAAAGGATTGCCGGATCAATGGATGAAATTGCTGGAACGTGAATTGGCGTAAGATTCGTTGAAATATTTTGTTTTTTCGGTCTGGACTCGGTTGGATTTTTAATGTCATGTTTTCTGGGGACAGGGACGTGAATCATGTTATTCAACATCCGAAGGAGGCTCGATTGGCTTTAGAGTACTTGACCTACATGCAACAGGAGGAACCTTCCATGAAAACCATTGTCACGACGGACCAGGCGGATGACGAGAACAAGAAGATCAAGGATGCTTTCTGGACCAGTATCGGTATGATAGCAATTCGTAAAATACTACTTGCGCGATGAGATTTGGCGCCCATGATGTGTAATCTCCCCGATTTGGAGAGTCAAATAGATTGGGTTAGATTAAGTTCTGGAATTTGTGGCTTGGTTACTTAACCTAACTAAACCTAACCTATATCCGCATGGTCAGGGACATAACCTAACCATGTCACTCGAAATCGTGTAGAGGTCGTGTAGAGGTGGTGGCTTTAGGTGACACGCGTCATTAAATTATTCTGGGAAGAAGGATTAAGAGACTCCTCAATTTCAAAAGAATAAATCAGGGTTCGAAAGAAGGAATTTATTAGGATATGACGATCACAATTTCTAAGAATGCAGTTGAAGGGGAGGGTGGAATGACCGAAGGCTGCCACTTAGTTCAAATATAAATGTGAATAGATGAGTACGTCGTACGTCATTGTATAAGTAAGCAATGTTTATAATTTCTACTTTAGGGAGATGTAAATGAACTGAAGTTTGAATGCTAGTTGAAATTATATCCCAGCTTTTCTGAATCTTTGTCATAATTCGATTATTGATCTTTTTGATGCTGTTAGAATAATTTAGCAAACTTTTGATTCTGAGAAAGCGTCGAAGGTATCTGCAGAATTTCATTATGTCGGCTTTTCTCTAGACCAAATTGGTAATCTTTGTATATAATTTAACTTTGTTTATTTAATAAGAATAAATGTCACAGCTGGACTTGACCATTGACCATTTCCTTCTAGTGATAGAAAGTAATACCCGGTTAACAATCCTTTGCCAAAAGCCAAAAGCCAAATCACCGTTCAAGAATTTAAATACCGTACGAGGATTTTTTGGTAATTTTACGAATTTTTAATTTTCAATAATTCAGAATAACAGTAAGGGATTTAAGATGGAATTTGTCCCAAATAGTACGAGATCTCCCCGGTTATTTGCAATTTTTGTTCAATTTTATTAAATATTACACACGCGCTCGCAAAAAGTTTTTTTTTTCAACCATAATCCTGAGCAATCGTTCAGGTAGATCGCACAAGTCTTAGTCAATTTGCACCCAAACTGGGACAATGTTTTCACTCGACTTGAGATGAGACAGATTCTTGTCAAATAACGGTTTCTTTCTGGAAGAGCGAAAATCATCACACAGCAGTGTGATGTAATGTGGAAACTAATTCCAAAATTCCTATACGAGCTTCATTATTCGGAAAGTCTCATGTCTTTGGTTAGGTCAGGTGTCGAAACATTTATTTGGGCTGATTTGGACATTCCAATTACCAGACTGCATGTTTCTGAACCCAACCTTACCAAAAATTCGAGGCACTTGAAATCATAAGTAGATCACGCATTACTGCATCAAGAATCGCTACAGTGAACTGATTTTTGATATACATGCAGACGCTGTCAGTTGTTTTTGTAGAAGCAAATCTCGAATATATCTTTAATTTAATCGCTACAAAATGTAAACAAACTTATCGGAAAAAACACACATAGAATGTTTACGTAAAAATCCATCGTTAACTGTCGGCTTTTCTTATGAGAAAGTTGTTTATGTTGAATAATAAGCATATTTTGTTTATACATGTGATTCCAAAATAGATTACGGTTTACGACTGTTTCAGTGTGAAACAAAATTACGCTGTTAGGAAAATGTGTTTCATTTAACATTAAAAATCTGATTTTCCGGGATTGAAAATGAAAAATGATTTGCGTATTGTTCTCATGTGCGATCTACCACATGAATGTTTCGTGAAATACTTTGTTTGCGTGAGACTCCAGAACTTTCGGTTAGGTTTGACACGATTTGGTTAGGCTCTGTTAATAAACTAACCGCGCGTACTGGATCCTCACCCAACTAACGAGATGAAATTCAAACCTCGGTAGATTGTATTCCACAACCGTGATACCTTGATTTTCCATCCCTTAAATCACGTTCAGAATAAAATTCGCACGCTGTGGTATGCCAAATGTTAAAAACAAATTACTGTAATGTATTTAAATAGCGGACCGTAACGCAGAACCCAGCCGGCCACCGCTACCACCCAAAACGAGCCCACCATCTCCAATGTACTCGAACATGATTCAAACCCCGGAATCCGGAGCAGCATCTCCAACTCTGCCCAAGGTAGTCTATGACATTCCGCAAATCATTCCCTTACCATACACCGCCAGCAGCACTGCACCACCAATCACTTCCACACAAACGCTAAACATTCAAACCCCACCCACGACTCCATTGACACGTCCCACTGAACTCACGCTAAGCCCTAGCACTACCACCGCTAAGAACCAACAACCAATCACAAACAACGGAACCAACGGTACCAACGGCACTGCTTCACCCTTGTCTCCTGTAATCAATGGCAACAACGGGGCTTATGGTCGGGACGGAAGTAGGTCACCTGCTTCCCGAACACCTAGTCCAATTAGTCCAACTAATAAGTCTGTTAAAAATCCGGGTACAAAGGAAGGAAAGGCATCTCCCAACCCACAGAAACCAATTGTTGGGACTTCTGCTGGTAATCCTTCGGCTGTGAAGGGTGCTGCTGGGACGGAGGCAAGGGCCCAGGAACCGGCCAACCGCCCGATTGACACGAGCACTACGATTCTGAGGAAGAGAGATGATCCGTCCAAGATTGGTGATGAGGAGGTGATGAGAGAGATGCAGCGGATCTGTAATCCGAGTAATCCACATGATCGGTTCCAACGTTCCAAAGAAGTGGGATCTGGGTAAGGACTTCCACTTTTTGAATTCGTTAGTTGACATAGAGATTGACATAAGTTTCCCAGTTTCCACTCGAGTTGAATGGTTCTGAGTTTAATGATATGATACTCCATGCGTTTTGAGTATTATACTATTATCATTGGTGCGTATTGCTATTTTCCCTTCGGTCATGCAAATATGTATTCACACTTTTCAGCCAATTTCCAAACTTTCACTAGTTCCTAACAAACTCGTTATCAGGTAGGAAAAAAAGTAGGAAAAGTTTCAAGCTTCTAACAAACCCGGTTTCCAAACATGTCTATAGGCTTCATTGATATGCTGTATGCTGTATCATTCAAAATTAGATTGATTTTTGCTTTCGAAGAGGAGTCTACTTCATGTAGGAAAATATAATACGGAATGTAGTGTACCCTTGAGTCCAAATAAATTTTGGCAATTTCTTGCCATATCTGCGTAATAGAGCTAATTTTGACGAGGCTAGATCTGCACTCTGCAAAAACTGCTCTAGCAATTCGGTGAAGATGTTCACTTAAGATGAAATTCGGCCCGGTTGTACCGTTTAAATTATATTTCCACATTGACCAAAAATAAGAATACAATCAATCTTTCAATATAAGTGACATCGAGAGCTTCCCAATCTAATTGAACCATATTAATTTTTAAGCCATCTTCTAACCTCTAATTAATTGTCACAGAGTCACAAATTATTATTTTATATATAAGATTTACCTAGTTTTACATGATTTTCACAAGTATTCTATCTAAATTATTTAAGCAATATTTTGGCGGGTAAATCATATCAGGCGAAGCTATATTTTTATTAACTATTCTTGTATCAATATTTTCTTTCAATCTGTCGATTGACCATTGACCCTCTGACCTAATTTCTAAGTTTATACAAGCTTGCCTTTGCGAATCCTGCCTAAATATTTCGGATATCCCTGGTAACTATTGTATTCGAGCGAGGCATTACATGCGAGTCAAGTACTTCGGTATTATAGAGCATGCCCAGGTGCTTTGATATGAGCGTAAGTCGGTCATTATGAAAAAAAGCCAGACGAAGCTCTGCCAAAAGAGTCCTATGGTCTTATTTTGGAAATCCGAGTATCTTCAAAAAGAAGGAATCTTAGAAGTGGGCTCAAATTAATTAGAGCCCAGTTGAATTCCTGCCCAGTTGCTTGCTGGGTCGAATTGCGTTCCAATTCCAAGAAGGTTCTGATTCCTGTGTGTTGCTTGGCTGCTGCAGGGCTTCGGGTACAGTGTTCACTGCAATGGACTTGGAAGTAGGAACCCGGGTGGCAATCAAAGACATTGATTTGGCTCGTCAACCCAAGAAGGAGCTCATTCTGAATGAGATTAAAGTGATGAAAGGATTCAATCATCGGAATCTGGTCAACTTCTTGGATGCCTACGTTGTCAACGATCACCTCTGGGTAAGTCATTACGTCCGTCCTTATCTCTCCACCAGCCTCTCTCGTCTCCTTTCAACAAAGACCTTTCACTCTCAGCCACAACCTCACAACATACACGTGTTCAATGCCAGGGTTGTGGCAATTCAGGTTTTGTGTGTGAAAATCATACCGCAGTTTGAAACTTGGCAACTTTTTCTGTGATTTCGTGTGATACAGGATTATGGACCGAGTTAAGTAATCAAATTTGATGTCACTAAGATTTATCAAAATATGGAATCACTCTTTGGGCAGCAATTTTTCTAAAATTTCTTATAGGATATGAAAGCGATATGCCCGATGATGGTTAAATTACATGGAATTGAAGATCTATAATTAAAAGCACGTGTTTTGATAGTCAAAATCTCCTTAAGTTTTGATAATCTAACTTTACATTCATGATCTGTAATTGAAATCACGTAATTTAATTGTCAAAATCTCCTTAATTTTCGAAAATCTAACTGGACATTCATCCTTACGTTTCATGGCTCAGTTATGTTTTTCTCGAATCATCGCGGTCGATTCGAGAAAGATGAAATATTTTAAATAAATATTGAGCTTGTTTAGTAATTTGGGATTGATTACAAGTACAGTGCAATTTTAATATTTGGTACTTTGAAACTCAGATGTGTCGCTTTTAATTACACGTAATTTCAAACTACTTGTGTTCTTTGCGTGTAATTTTCGCAGCCTTGCAGAATATCGCAACGCATCAAACAACCTTGGTCTGGTCTGATTTGGCGTGTGGATACTGGATACGCGTTTCCTCAACCCCCCAAATCCATAATACAATATTTTCAAAGGCTTAGGTTTCCCAATTCCACCCGGGTTGAGTAAAAGTAGCTTTTATGATTAGGTGAACCATCAAAACTTACATTATGTATCATCGCCCAGATGCCAGATGTGCTTCTGTAATTATATAATAGGGAGTACTCGAAACTGGACTCGCACGTTCCGTGAAGCGGGTTTACGATGAAAATTCTTACGCCACATCGAGTGGGTAATGTGATTTTGGCGAATCTGTATAATATGTATGTAAATTACATCTTTCGAAACTCATGTAGATGCGCACAATATTGGCGGAATCCTGATATATTGCTGCGCCACAATTACGTAGAATCATTAAAATTAATTTACTGTAATTTGTACTTGTTCAAATTATATGAAACATGCCAAAGCATCATCATATCAATGGACACCTCATCAGTTTGGTGCGGCTAATTTGAGCATAGTTTGCGCGTGTGTGTACAAAATATTTTGAAGAAGCGGGTAGAAATTGATATAACCTATCCAAGCATGTGCTTAAGTATACGTCGTAAGGATAGAATAAAGCATTTCCAATACATATTAGTCAGCAAAAATATCTTTCAACGAGTTACAATTTCCAGTAGCAAAACTCTGATAAATTTTGAAGAACTTGAAGCCCCTCCAGGTAAGGTCTCAAAACATTATCCCAGAACTGTTTTACGTGCTTCGCCATCCCATTACATTCCAAAAATGCCTCCTGTGATCACAGAATTCCAAAAATAATAATGCTGACGCGACTTGAACAAAAACATCGGAAAAGTACCTGCGGTTTCAAGGGGAAAACGGTTTCAGCACCTTGACGACCGAGTCCAGAAGTGGCCTGTTGTTTTAAAAATAAGCCCTAAACGGTTTGCTTGTGTACCCAAAATTTTATTCTGAGACATGCATGAAAGTGTGAATGTGAAGATGAAATATTATTTGGATTGACAGGTGATCATGGAACTCTTACAAGGTGGACCACTTACGGACGTCGTCATGGAAACTGTTATGAAGGAAGAACAAATCGCAGCCGTCTGCAAAGAAGTTATTCAAGCCATCAACTTTCTCCACAGCAAGGTATGTAGGCCTCTAAACTGAGTTTGATGACCAAAGCTCAATCAAGTGCACGAAGTATGAAGTTAGAGGCTGCTAGTTACTCCTATGGACATCTTAAAAACTCTACAAAATCCTCTTCTGTTTCATTTCGTTTGGCTTTTTAACAAACGCACAAAGACAAAAAGAAAAATCGCTTTCTCCGGCAGCTCAGGTGGCAATCATGGCGAAGCGAGACTTGCTATTCAGCGTTGTGCGAGGGTCATTTCAAAAGTTCATATGGTGTTTCAAGGTTGATATTTCAGGAATGATTGAACAAATTCAACAATAACGTTCTCCATTTGCACATAGCTAGCTTTTTATTTATGCAAAATATTGCACAATAATACGGCTCTGTACTGAAATTTTCTATTAACGAGTTTTACGTTATTTTTTATAATGTGAAAGATTTAAAATGTTTGAAAAATTAAAAAAATATTTGCTCCTAATTTTACTTTTGGTAAAAATATTCGAGCAAATAATACTTATTGGGAACTCCACTGAAACTGTGACGAGATACACCGACTAATTTTTAGTAGTGTTCAAAAAATTTGAATTTTTCTTCTGATATTTAAATATATAAAATGTACATGCCTTCGTGCAACTGCAAAAATTGTTATATTTCATACTCACATTTGAGAATCATGTCTAAAATAATTGATTGTAATTTTAAGACGACATTCTCAGCCGAAAATGATGTAGTGCGCCAGAATTCCAACAGAAACTTGTCAACGCGAATGTACATGCAGAACTTTCAAAACGTAGCTAAATTCATTCAATACAAAATACAACTTGAGATATAAAAATTTGAACACTCACGGAAATGAGTGAAACTATCTCGCACACCTGTCATACAAATTGACTACAAAGAAGAAGAAGTCGTTTTATTGACGTGACAGACAGACAGACGGACCATGTTAAGCGCATCAAATCCTCCAGGTCACCACCAGGATTTGAAGAAGAAAGGAAATGATGAGCATCATTTCATTTTCTTGAGTACCTTCCAACCCACTCTCCAGTTTTGTATTTGTATTTCCTATTTTCCCTTTTATTAAAACTGGGTCTTCTTCCTCTTCTGTCAACATGAAAGGAAGAGAGATTTGGTTTCAAATGCAACAACAGGCTCGGGGCTGCCCGGTTGCTTGGATCCCCAGAATCCACTTTTAATCTCCCGATTCCCAACTTCTGTAAATAATATTTGGCAATACAGATCCAGATCCATTTGGACAATCGGGTTCAAGGTTCAACGACAAATCACGTCATTGCTACAATATATATCCACAGTTGGCGTTTCAATAATACCGTATTGAAATTTAAATATACAATTTGTAACAGAAATCTGTTGATTTTGGTAGATTTGGAATTGGTTAGCAAACTATTTAAGAAACCATTGGAATCTAGACGATAAAAAAACGGAATTTAACTGATAAAAACGTACATTTGTCGATAAGCACTTCATTAAAATCCAGGGCGATAGCAGTTACAATACAACGCACTTTTTCCTATGTTACTTCCAATCTTGCCGATATGTAAATTCAATTTAACGTCATTCTATATCTAGCAACTAACGTAAAATCAAATAATAAAAAAAATGACTTTCATGATTTTTTACAAAAGTATCGCCAATTTCGAAATTTGTAGCGTCAAATTATGTATTTTACCCATCTATGAATACTACGAATAAAACATTGGCACAATCGGACAATTTAATTTAATTTAATCAATGCATTTAAAGATAAATAATTACGGGCTCATTTGTTCCTATACTACCAATAGCATTCAGGAAGATTCTTAGACTGCTGTCACGTATTTCAGACCATGCATGCATGGGTTTCTACAAAAAATAGTTAAAGTCTATTACAGTTCAACTTTGCAACTTGTCTCGAGTTTACCATTACTCCACAGCCTCAGAGAACTATTATATCACATCTCGTTGGCTTAATTATACGTGACTAAATTGGACAAAGTTCTCATCCGCCTTTCCTATTCCCGCTTCCAAATTCTTCCATAAGTAATTATCCACATGTACGAGAGACAAGCGTCCTACTTTTTAATGAGAAGACACAAAGTAAGATTAACCATGTAGAAATAATATTAATGTTGAGTAAAGTCGTATTCAAACTATCATTTGTTTTACTTTAAAGTAAAAAACTGTTGAATTTTGAAGTTTGTTGTCTTTTTTGCGGGACGTTCGAGGACAATAAGATACTTTTGAGTACCTTACCTTTATGGGTTTTAATTGTTTCCGCAGACATACCTGATATACTGCGACAAATGGGTGACAATTTTGAGGTTATGGTATTCGAATGCTAAGTTATATTGATTGAATTAGGTTTAGCGACGTTAACGGAATTCGGGTGCTATTTTAGGTTAATTGCAAGTAATTGTAATTCTGGAGTAACATAACAACAGTACAACCTCATCTTAAAAAAAGGAACATGTTCTAACTACGCATAACTTAACAAAACACTATTTAACTTGATTTAACATATACACTCGCCCAAATTTAGCCGGACAGTGTCCACTCCCAACAGGTACCCGCCAAATTGTCACCTTTTAAGCTCTATTATCGCAACATCGTAGAGCAGGCAAAACCCACGATACCAAAAAAATTGTGACAAATCGGGACTCGGAACACAGTATGCTTTGGCTAGGTAGGTTAGATAGGTTTGTGGTGTGGAGGTTTTTGACTCGAAATTTAATACTATCGTATGTTAAACGAGTACCACGTGCTCCCGTCTACACTAATTTGACGCAAGTCCAAAATTAATAACCAAGAGTTAAAACTTGCTTAAAAATTGACGTGCTGATTAAAGATGCAAGTGTGAGTTGACCTGAGCTGCCTCCTAAAACAGTAAGAACCAAATGTATTAAAATAAAAGTGGGTACAGGTGCTCGGCTTTTATTTTAATGACATGAGACTCCAGCCCACCTCACTCCATGTCCTATTTCATTACAAAGAAAATCCGAATTGTAAACTTTAGCCAAAATAGAATGGAGAAAGTTTGTTAGGCGTTTGTTGAGCTCAAACCTGGAGCGTAGCGAAGCGGAGTCTTTTTTGCTCGACGGAAACTTGTTAATTTGTTGAAGTAGTGGGAGAAGGTTGGAGTCTACTTAGAGAGTTTGATTAATGAAAGTTTACTTTCTGGAAGAGTGGGTGACAAAAAAGAATTGAAAGGAAGAGTGAGGCTGTTGGGCCCAATTAATCTCCATCAAGTCCTTTCATGCCGAATATGAAGAGACAGGAGCGGCTGGGTCCATTCAGAAGTGAACGGGGTTTTAGTGGGACGGATGGTGGGACAATGGGATTAATTGCTCCTCTTCTCTTGGGGACTTGGTCTCTGAACAGGGCATCATCCACCGTGACATCAAGTCTGACAACGTGCTCCTCGGACTCGACGGCTCCGTCAAGGTCACTGACTTTGGCTTCTGTGCCAATATCCAGGGGGATGAGAAGCGGAACACCATGGTGGGCACGCCTTACTGGATGGCTCCTGAGGTACGCCCCACTTAACTTTTATTTACTCCCTGCCTCACACCCACCCGCTTTCAGCAAATCAACTGAAGGGAACGAGTTACATCCTAATGATTGGCATTCATAACCATTTGCATAACCTCAAATCGGGCTAATATCTCCTGTCAGTGCCAAAAATAGGTCCTTCAGTCAAAAGTGAGCATTGCATACGGCTTATGACCATTCTAGTCTCATGTATGAGTTGATTTCCTCTAATTTTAAGAGATTTACGCTTCGGAAAATGTTCACCTAGTCAAGATTTAATTTTAGCACATATTAAATGATGAATGCGGTAAATGATGAATTAAAGGTTAGGTGATGAATTAGGAAGTGTTTCTTATGCAAATCATGTTTTCCCGATCTCACTATAGACTTTTTGACTTAGAACCACAAGGATTCATACCAGCTTGATACCAATAAGCATTTTTTATGTTTTAGCGCATGTTTGCATTGCTCGATTATATAAAAATTTTGGTTCATATTTGGGAGCATTCTAAAGTATTTTTGAAATTTTTTATGCATATTAGTGTGCCTTTTTTACAGTTTTGTATGTTATTTAGTTTCGATATTAAAAAATTAACAGGGCTATAGTTCATGCCTATAAGTTCTTTAATAATTTAATAACTTTTTATACTTGATTTTAATTTGATGTTTTTCCAAATTGGGTGACTGGATTTTATACAGATTATTCCTGTATATGTGGTGATAATTGTAAATGATGCTCCTTATCTATCAAGATTTCATGAAATTCTTTGCTTCTAAGTTGTTTTCGTGGAATTTTGTGCTGATTTGGGAGTAGATAAGTGTGAGCATACCAGATACCAGAGCAATACCGACAAACTATTTATTTTCTACATGGCACACTAAACTAAATTCGAATTTTCTAAGTGGGGCCGTTAGCAACTAAAAATACGTACAGCTACATAATATGAGGCTTCCTGCTTCCACTGGCTATGTAATACGCTTGTTTCATAACCCTTACAAGAATATTAGTAGAAAATTGGAGCAATCCAGCTATATAGCTGTTGAAAATTTACACGTTTTTAAAGTA
>JAQFYU010001566.1:0-14379 GCA_034694905.1 Ceratophysella granulata
TAATCTTCTGAATTCCATTTCAGACTCAATCCATTCTCGGTTATGGACCCGTCGTATTTATCTGGACTTTATTGCTGACCGAAAGAGAGGCTTCTCTTTCCGTTGTACTCTTTTCCTTCCCTGGTGGAATTTGGCTTATTTTGACGACCATGAGCTTAATCTCAACATCACTGAGTTTGTTGAGCTACAAATTTTGTCTGAAGCTAACTGGGCTACTTCTGGACTTGGGGCTCCTCACTGCTGGTAAGAATTGAATTTTGTGTAAGCGTTACTTGAGATTCCAGACTCATCTGTAATCAGCTATATGTAATTGTTCATCTAATTTCTAGTCTACCTACAAAACAAGTTCGGCCTTCTGACCGGCCTTGAGGAGCTCGTTGGATTCCAAGTTCCTGACTACGCGATTGGAATCTTGATCTGCATCTATTTTTTGATCAATTCCCTAATTCTCTTCTGCAGATGCACACCGAAGAATGGTAAGTTGGAAACTTCACGCAATTGAACTTCACGCAATTGATGACTACTGGTGCCTGGTACATACTAATTACTTCTACATTTTAACATAGGCAATGCAGGCAAAACTACAGACGCATGTATTGCTGCCGACGACGAAACCCCATCAATTCATGTCGACGAACGCTTCGGGAACAACGCATCTAAGCTTTCTAAGCCAAGCAAGACATACGACCATACGTGCATCAACATCGATGAAGCCCTGAAGAACAATTTCCCAAAAGTTCACACATTCGGAACTGCTGCTGCTGGAGATCGTCCGTTGTCGTCCGCTTCAAATCCATATTGCATGATTACCATTGAGGAGATCTGAACTTCCATTACCCACTACTCAAAAAGAAGCCAACTAACAAAAAATAACAAAGACATTACCAAAGCATTTCTACATCGCTAAACAATTCTGCAGATTTTGTACAATGTACAATTCGCTACATAAATGCTTGTACTTACCGTATTGCCTGAATAAACTGATTATTATTAGCTCTGCTGCTACTGTGTCTTCCGCTATTGCTTAAATTCTGTGCCACAATGCCTGAATGTCAGATTCTGAGAGTAGCTTGGAAACTAGTCAGCTTTAATAGTTAGTAGGAAATGCTAAGAATGAAATTGCAAATAGAATTAATGAATTACGCTGAGAATAAGCTTCACAATAAACTCGAAGATTACAGCAGAAGAATATGTAGACAATTCTAACACAATGATTAGACTTTAATGTTTCTGGGGTTTGACCATTTCAGAATTTACCATTTCACAAGCTCAGTCATCAATTGGTAGGTACTAAAGAAAAATATTATTGTATTAGATCAAGCATCGTATGACTTTTGAGCATGATTACAATTCCTTTTGATCGGTCAAAAAATTGACCCATGGACCTAGGATAATTTTTTAAAACAGTATAACCTGTTATTAATCTAGTTCAACTCCTTTGGAAGCGTAAATTCATCTATGAAATCTTTGTGAACGAAGAAGGACTCAACTCCCTGCTTCTCGAAGATGAATCTGTAGCCCTTAGATTTTAGAAATTCTTTCAAAACGTCTCGTCCTTCTGGAATGAGGTTGGACTCAATGGAAAATACCTATGTATCAAGGAAAATCATGGAGAAAATGTGTCATTAGTTGACGAAATCACTTTAAGTCACAGAATGATTCAAATAGAAAGAGACCTTGATGGTGAGCAGTTCAAACGGGATTGACTTCAAAACTCGAAGTTCCACACCTTCTATGTCCAGACTGAAGTAGTCAACTACGGTTTGATTGAGGGCGAGGAGCAAGGGATACAAGGGGAAGCAATCCACCGGACCCGCATAAAGGTACTTCGTTGGATCCCTCTGGAATGCAGGTATGAGCTTTCTGGCAGACTGCTCGATGATCCCCATCCCATCGAAACATTTTTCAGTGTGCTGATGTAGGCGAAATCTATGCTTAAATCGAACCTGAAGCGACATAAATAGCAAGGTCACGTGATTAGCTTTGAACAAATCTAAGGTAGAATAGTAGGCCAGGATCACACTTTTTGCGGATATCCTTCCAAAGAGAGACAGGCAGCGGCAACCCAGACCTTTCGATTTTTCAAAAGAAGCCTGGTCAGCATGAACGGATTTGGCTCTATCAATAGGCCTGTCCAGTTGTATTCTCTTTCCAGTTGTAAGGTATTTGACAAAAATTCCCCATCATTAGCGCCTGCTTCGATGAAAAAGCCGCCATTTTTCTGACAGAGAAAATGCTTGTTGTTTATCGTAAATAAAATGTATAGTGTTTCTGGGTATATGGACCGAACACTATAATTCATAATTCACCTTCTTGTTGAAGATCTGCATTATATCTGATCCAAACTGTGATGGATTTTGCATATTGGGATCTTTGGGGAGAGACAGAGCATAAGGTCTGGCTGACAGCTCTATCAAATAGAACTCCCGAATGTAGCTCAGAAGGCGTGGATCATTTTGCTCGAGGCCTGGATTGTCAATTATCCCGCCGTACTTTGACATGACAGGCTCCGTCGAACTGAAGTTCATTATAGTTGGACAGTCAGTCCCCAAGGACACCGGTGGCACTGTGTAATTAAGTCAAAGTTGAAATAGATATTTCACCTTCACCCTCAAACAGACACAACACAGATCATTAATGCTAACTTAAACTTATGGTTGAGCTTACCACTAGGCTTGTCAATACGCGAATCATTGTCCGGGTGAATCAGACTAGGGAAGTATCCGATGGTTATCCCAACCATAATTCCGATTCCCAATGCCATCCAGGATGACTTCGGGCCTTTGAACATCTTGAGGCTTCAGTGACCTTCGTTGACTAATTTTCTGGGAACGACCGACCGACGAAGATGTGACAATAATTCACAGAAAGTGGAACCATGGACTGCACTTGGAACTCATGGAACTGCAGCAAATCAATAGAGTATTTTTGTGATTTTTGGGAATTCACCTTATTACTCGAGTTCACAAAAGTTCGAATACTTTACGCTCTTCGTTTTCGATAATTATTGTAGTTTGTTCATGTTCTTTTTTTGTTGTTAAACCAAGTCAATATATTTCCAATACTTGCTCTGGAAAGCTGTGCCTTACTTTAATATTTAGGTCAATGACCTTTACTTTTTGCGTAGCCTGATGATTTTGCAAAACAAAAGTTGATCATCGCTTCTTTGCTTTGCCTGAGATTTACAGACAATCAATACAGTACATAAGGTCTCAAATCAGGTTTGAGGCGCCAGGCGTCCAGCCCGCCGTCTTCACATTTTAAGCAAAACCAAAGCAAATAACATCTAACACAAGGCATAAACAATTAAGTCTGGTTAATTAATTTTGGCTGAAATATTCTTTTAGTAGGTCAAATTATTGGTCAAATTATATGGGCTCGGGTTCAAATTGCCAGTTGACTCTTAGAACAACAGATTATTTTAGATAATGCTGATCACCACTATTTATAATAAATGTATTGTACAAAATAATCTATTGAGGTTAAAGTTAATTTGCAAAGTTATTCTCTAGAGGAATAGTAAATTCATCTACAAAGTCTTGGTGAACGAAAAACGACTCAACTCCCAGCTTGTCGAAGATGAATCTGTAGCCCTTTGATTTCATGAAGTCTTTCAAAACCGTTGATCCTTCTGGAATTAGGTTGGACTCAATGGAAAATACCTGTTCCAGAGAAGCATGGAGATAATACGTTAACTTATTACAGCGAGTTGCCAAATATTTCAGCTTATATTTTTAACCTTGATGGTGAGCAGGTGGAATGGGATTGACTTCAAAACTCGGAGTTCCACACCTTCGATATCCAGACTGAAGTAGTCCACTACAGTTTGGTTGAGGGCAAGGAGCATGGGATACAATGGGAAGCAATCCACTGGACCGGCATAAATGTGGTCGTTTGGATTCCGCTTTGTCTGTGGTGGTGCAGGGTTCTTGACGGGGTGCTCAATAATCCCCATCCCGTCGTTATATTGCGCTGTATTATTGTCATTAGGTGGCCGGAATCTATGCATAAATCGAACCTACAAGACAACGACATCAGAGCGGTTAGTGAGACCACGTGGTTACATTTGAGCAAAACGCGTAAATCGAATAATAGATCATACTTTCTGTGGATATCCTTCCAATGAGAGACAAGCGCTGGCCACCCACGCTTTACGATTTGTCAAAAGAAGTTTGGTCAGCATGAACGGATTCGGCTCTATCAACAGGCCTGTCCAGTTGTATTCTCTTTCCAATTGAAGAGTATTTGACAAATATTCACCATCATTAGCACCTGCTTCGATGAAAAACCCGCCATTTTTCTGTCAAACATATTTGTTCTTGCCAGTAGATAAGTAATTCACTCATTAAAATTAAAATTAAGTACGGATAATCCGTACATGTAAAAGTTTACTAACTCACCTTTTTGTTGAAGATCTGCAATATTTCGGATGCAAATTGCGATGGATTGCTCATGTTCGACTTGGAAACATTGGCGAGAGACAGTGCATAAGGTCTGGCTGACATCTCTATCAAATAAAATTCTCGAATGTAGCTCAGAAGGCGCGGATCATTTTGCTCGAGTCCTGGATTGTCAATTATCCCATCGTAAGTGGACGAGAGAAGCTCCGTCGAGGTTGAGTTAGTTGGAATTGGACAGTCAGCCGTCTTGGTCACTTGCCCTGTGGGGTGCGTCACTCCTAAGTTTAAATGAATGTTCTCACTTTTATTCTTCCAAAGATCGTGTCGTTCGTGTTATATACGAATTTAGGAATATGTTTACACAAGGTCAAAGGTGTTTAGGTACCAATAATAATTTTTAACCTTGCATTTGCGCTTACCAAGAGGCTTGCCAATACGGAAATCATGTTCACGATGAAGGAAGTTGAAGAAGGATCCGATGTTTATCCCAACCACTATTCCAATTCCCAATGCAATCCAGGATGACCTCTGGTCTTTGAACATCGTCAGTTCGGTCATTACGAATCACGTACTATTGATTGATTTTGATGTTTGGCCTTAATTTTCCAAGATCGACGAGTGTCATGTCAAGTGTCAATAGTTTACAGAAGGGTGGAGTCAGGCGGAATGGCGCTTGATCTGCTAAGAAATGCGTTTCTTTGCTCTTTGGCAACAACACGAAACAATTTGCAAGTTGAAAGCGAAACGAGAAACGACCAATACTTGTAAATTTGCTTTGAGACTCGCGCCCTCATTTGTTCAAAACACAAGCGAAGTCAACAACCAACCAATCACAGAAGATGTACATTATGATCAATGATCACTGGCCATTTCATTTGTTCAAAACACAAGCGAAGTCAACAACCAACCAATCACAGAAGATGTACATTATGATCAATGATCACTGGCCATTTCATTTGGGTTAGCATTTTTTGATTCTAATTTGTAATTGCATGTTTTGTTTGCAAGGATGAATGTTGACCAACAACGCTTGCAGTATGTATGTAGGCAAACCAATGTCACTGACTCCGAATTGCCGATTTTATTTGCATATTTAAGCATATTCCAAGTTTTTTTTTCATATTTTGCATATTTCGAGTTTTTCGGTTTTTAGTTCATATTTTGATGGTTTGACATTTGACATTAAACAAAAAGAAAAAAAATTCACCATATTTCACCGCATATTTTTTGTATGCGCGATTTTTTTTTTGCTTACGCCATACCTAGTTAATGCATTAAGCAGCAAAAATACTGCATATTTTAGTGCATATTTTGGAACTTTTTATTTGCAACCAGCACGCCATAAGTTTTAATGTGTTTTTCACTGAATAAATTGCGTGTAGAAGTTAAACATCATTAATTGTGCAAAAATAAGACTGATTTCTGGATAGAATTTACTCTTTTGGTCGTCGTCGGTCTAAGCATTCACATTGGGTCCATGGTTTGAGATCCTTTCTAAATAGGCTTTTGGAACAGTTCCGCTGATTCTATTCACCTTGATCACCAATCAATCATCACCATTTAATTGTATTGTACACTTTAACCTACTTAGCTCAATTTACACAGTTCTATTGTACTTATGGTATATTAAATTCCTGGACAAAGTCTTTGTGAACGAAAAATGACTCCACACCAAGCCGATCGAAGAGGAAATTGTAACCCTTGGATTTCATAAAATCTTTCAACACCGCTGTTCCTTCTGGAATTAGGTTGGATTCAATGGAAAATACCTGTCAAAAGTAAATCATGGTAAAAATAGGTTAGTTAGTTGATTCTTTTACACTGATTTGCCATCTTGCTAAATATATGTGCTTAAATTTGTGTTTTAACCTTTATGGTGAGCAGATGGAACGGAATTGACTTCAAAACTCGAAGTTCCACACCTTCGATATCCATACTGAAGTAGTCCACTACAGTTCGATTGAGGGCAAGGAGCAAGGGATACAACGGGAAGCAATCTACTGGACCAGCATAAATGTAGTTTTTGGGATCCCTCTGAGTCTGTGGCGGTACCGGGTTAATTGCGGAGTGCTCAATGATCCCCATCCCGTCGTGCCATTGTTCATTGTGCAGAGGTGTCCGATATTTATGCACAAATCGTGCCTACGAGGAGCACAGAAATAGTGAGCTCAGGTGATTTCCTTTGAACAAAGTCAACCGAATAATAAATCTTACTTTTTGTGGATATGATTCTAATGAAAGACAGACTGGAGCTACCCACGCTTTCCGATTTCTCAAAAGAAGCCTGGTCAGCATGAATGGATTTGGCTCTACCAATAGTCCGGTCCAGTTGTATTCTCTTTCCAATTGTAACGTATTGGACAAGTATACGCCATCATTAGCGCCTGCTTCGATGAAAAACCCGCCATTTTTCTGTTAAAAATTGATTCGTCGTTAGAAAAATTGGATACGGTAATTTTGGGTGACCCATCGAGAAGAGGTGAAATTCTTGAAATTAGAATAACGTAGTTCAATATTCACCTTTTTACTGAAAATCTGCATTATTTCGGCTCCAAACTGTGATGGATTGTTCATGTTGTTATCTTTGGGGAGAGATAGTGCATAAGGTCTGCCTGACAGCGGTATCAAGTAGAACTGACGAATGTAGCTCACAAGACGCGGATCATCTTGCTCGAGTCCTGGATTGCCAATTAGCCCATCGTAGTCCGACTCGAGTAGCCCTGTTGCGCAAGGATTAACAATAAATTAAACTGACAACGACAAAACTGTGAACCGTCTCTGACACTTGCTCTCACTCAACCAACCCAAGTTGAAATGAATGTTGTCGCTAAACATTAAATATGCGGTTTGTAAATGCTAATTGAGACTTACCAATAGGATTGCCAATTGACAAACCATTTTCCTGTTGAATCAGAATGATGAAGGATCCGATGGTTATCCCAACCAATATTCCGATTCCCAACGCTCTCCTGGCTGACATTTGAGAGTTGAACATTGTATTAGGTAGAAGTTGTACGCTGGATTTGATGTTTTGGTCTCACTTCCCTGAAACAATAAGATGACGAAACGGTGACTTGAAAGTCAACAAATGATTCAGAGAAGGTGGAACCAGGCCGAACTCGGAACGGAGACTTTTCAAATCGGAATTTAGTAGGTCGCCATCACGGAATTGGTCGCCATCAACCAAATGCTACAAAACGGGCACGGGACGGGCAAAGCCAGAACAGAACGGGGTCGGCGCCGATGTCCAAATATCATAGTCCAAGTCAAGCTCAAGCTCGTTCAAGTTGACTTTTCAAATTCACAGATAGGTGTCAAAATCTTAGATGTCCTTTTCAATCCTTCCAATCTTTTATGTCATAGACATGATGTAAGTTTAGGTGAAAATAGTTTTTCTGCACTTTTGTTAGGGTCATTTTATCGTAAAGGCTAGGTTGACAAAAAATTGGGACTTTCTATATCCTAAAAAGGAAGAATCTGGTTTGAGATCTAAGATTTTGACATTTGTGAATTTGGTATTTAACATGTAAGCAATTTGAACGGGTTTCACATAGGAAATTTGGACATCTGGACTCAACAAAAACTATCACCATGCATTGAATTTAATAAAATCCATCTTCAAAAAATAAAACGATGATTAACTGGCCCGAAACACGAATTAGTTAACAAAGAAAGCATTACCATTAGCTCAAGTACTGCGCGGTGTTCTGTCGAAACACTTGTACATAGGTAGATGAGAGTATTAATTGTTTTCAATACAAGATAAATTCAGGTTATCCGGAAAACATCCGAATAAAAATTAAATTCCTCGGTCAATGACGCAAAGTAGAGTATTGATTGTATTGGGCTGCGTTCAGTGTATATTAATACCGTGTAAAAAAAATAGCATCCATTTGTACAAAAAATGGCTGGCCAATTCAATGCAAGCAACATTGTACTACATACTTGAATGTGCTACAGTGCTACACATATGGTTTGACAAATATGGTCACTGCATACTCATATCCCAAATATGTACGCAAAATTGGTCATGCATTACTGAAATGAACGCACATTTATCGTCGTTATTGCCACGAGGCTCTCAAGCGAAAATGGGTAACAGGTAAATGGCACTTTCGTAATAACAATTATTTTGAAGCACGGAAAGTGAAAAGCACCACGCATAATGAATGACACGTTGTGTGAACATGTGAAGAATTTGTTTTCCTCGTTAAATTACTACAAGCGCCAATGACTTATTCCGTTAATTCAACACCCAAAACTCAGCTAAAATACGATTAGTTAGGTAATTAAGACATTCCTTGGTAATGTTTGTAATTTCTGGTGTGCGCACTTAAATTAATTCACGAAAAAAAATTGAATTGTTGTAAGTTCTAAACTATTTCCGAATTATATTTAACTAGTTGTTAAAAATCACAATGAAGATGTGAATTTGCATAATTAAGCAGTTAGCAGGTTAGAATCGCTAAAGTATTATACTGCACGTATCTCTTTTTCACACCTCAACGTTATTTTATTGAAGTCCGTGAATATAAAGTTGAAAATATTAAATTCAATTAAGAGCCTATTTATGATTGTATTTCGTTGCTATGCAGAGTGGAGTCATTTCCGCAATGTATTATTTTAAATTTAAATTTTTTTAAAGGTGAGCATTATCAACATGTTGCCAAGTTATCGGTCACTAACGCTAACGGTGTTGACAAAAGTTGTTGTGCGACAGATACAACATACACAGAAATTGTGCATTATATAGAGTGACTAGTAATGAGAATGATCTGATCATTTCATTTCATCTGTAAAATTGATGCACAACCTCACCATGCGCCAGCTGTGCACTATGAAAGATTATGTTGCTAAGGCAATTGGTTTCTGGCACTGGCAACTGCGTTGACACAGTTGTTGTGCGACAGATACACGGCAACTTGTTAAGTTATTTTAAAGGGCGATTCTGTATAACTGTGTTGCCAAGGTTTATTGACAAATTTTAGATATCACGAGGATTTTCCTGGTTGTCAAGGCACCTTGTGTGTTGCCTTGTCTGCATATTATTGGACACTCCCCGTATTTACAAAGTTGTTGTGTGACAGATACAGCACCAGCGTCTCGAAATTATATAGTGTGATAATTTTAAAAGTTTGTGTATCAGATAAAAGTTGATGGATTAACTGAATACATACAACCATCTGTATTCATCCATCACCCTAATTTGTCTGTGACCTGTGAGTGACCTTGGGCTCCCACCTTGATTCATATTCACAGCTTGGATTCTGTTGTGCAATTTCACCGATCTACTTCTTTTTCTAAGCTTGCCTCTCTGTACAGCTTATCTTATAATGTTAAGGTCTTAAAGAGTTGGTTAACAATGGACGGGAAGCATCAAGGCGAAAAATTAAAAATAATAGGGTAGAGTAATATTTAGAGTACAGGTGAACCAAGTTACTTGAGCTAAGACAAAAAAAATCATCAAGGGGAAGCAAGAGTAGCTGAGCATGTCAGCTTCGCACGTCATTGTCTTGTTCACAAACATAGGCCGTATCAAGTAATAAATAAATGTAAAATAAGGTATTCGACCAGTTAAGTGTAAAAGGTATAAGGTATACACACACGTGCACACGCGATTTGAGATAAACTATGGGTTTGTAAGTACATTTCTAGTATTTCTTTGTGATTGGAGGTTAGCGCTAAGTCTTTCAATTATCACAGGTAGGCATTGGACCAAAGGGGTCTCATGTCACATGATAGCTTTGAAGAATTTGACATTTCCAAGTTGCTAAAATCTGTTACTTCATCTGGACGTTAAAAAAATAAAAAATATGCTTCCGATCAATCTCATGCAAGGATTTCTGAGATTGTATTTTCTTTTCTGAAAATCTGTGACCTGATGTCTTAATTTTAAATTTGTGTAATGCTTCAAAACTCACCAGTTTCCTTGGCTTTGTTTTATTGTATGTTTTAATTTTGAACACAAGAAAGGATTCACAGGACAAAATTCGAATTTTGAAGAAAAAATAGATCGTCACTTGTCACTTCCGATTCTCAACTTTTTTTAAACAGGACATTCGTCTCCTTATTCCTTTGGTATTCTAAGTTGAAATATCATTTCGAAGTGCTTGGAATAGAATTCTACCTGTAATCGTGTTCACGAATTGACTTATCTCATAAGTAGCAAATTCGTATGCAAAAACATTATTAAAACCACCGCCGGATTCCATCACACAATGGGCAAATTTTCTACTTTATACTTACGTGTTCTTGCATATTTTGATGTTTCTCGAACGTTGATAATTTTGGAGTTTGTAACATATTTCGTCCCTTTTTTAAGTATTTTTTGTGTTGAACTTGACTATTCAAGTTTTTAGTTGGAAGTTTTTTAAAAACTCGTTGACGTGATTATATAGCTCCGCCGCACATATCAAACTGGCAATTGTTCAACCCGTAAAATTTGGATATTATATGTCAAACCGGAAGCTGCAGATGCCAAACTCGCATATTTCAAAGCAGAAACCTTGCTTTTCGCAAACTAGAAGAGGGACCCAAGTTTTTATGCCGTAGACACTGATATTGCCCTAAACATCGATTCTGCACCACGGACAATTTCGTCAAAAATTACGATTCTGGTTTGATACTTGCAAGTTTGACATCTGTAGATTTGACATGTGTACAATTTAACGGATTTGACATCTGCAGATTTGTCATGTGTACAATTTTAACGGATTTGACATCTGTCAGTTTTGTTTCTGGATATGACCTGATTTTATAGCTATTTTACAGTTTCAAAATTGTAATGCGTATTTGTATATTTGTATAAAAAAACCTGACGTCTGTGTTGCATATTTGTGTGCATATTTGGACTTTTTAAAGAGTCTTTATTAAAAATTTTAGTTTTTAACAATTATTGTTGTTATTTCATACTATGTATGTAGTAATTAAGATGCTCGACGGATTTGACATGTTTACTTCCATTTGTAAAACGAAGGAAAACTTCCCAGGTAAATACAATTTTTCACATGAGCTAAGTAGGTTCAGTCATTTGCAATTGCAATACAGATCTGGTCATGAGCTGCAAGTAGGTTGAAAGAGGTGCCTTTGTCCACTGCGCTAGTAGTGTATGTATGTACTCCCAGTAAAAATTGAAAGCGAGCTTACGTCCACATACTTCCTTTATTACTTGGTAAACTTAAAGTCATTGCGAATTAGAAGACCAGCAGAACTCAAACGTCAAAGAACAATAGAGAATAGAGATTCACTTCTGTCATTCTTGTAATCCTGTCCAAGTCAGTTTTTTCTTTCATTTTGGAATAAATTACGACTTTTTATTTGTATTTCTGGTTTGGCAAGACGACCCCAAGCCAAAGACGACTTTTATCAGTGCCAGTGTTTTTCTCATTAACATTTCCTTGCACCTTGAACGTATCAGTCCAAATACGCCAAATGATAAACAAAGAAGTGCAAGTGCAGTGTGGTTAATACATAGGACGAATATTTAGGTTCATTTCATGATGAATTGAACAAATTAAATTGGCTTTCCAAAACAATTTCAAAATTTAAATTCCAACAATGATTACTAGCTACATCCGGCCTTGCTGCTGCATGAGCCGTAGAACAGCATCTTTCGTCGTTGGAGTAATTGATGTGGTAAGATTTTGTTCTTAAATCTCAAAATTGATAGTACAAATGTTAATCAGCCGTTTAATAAGGAAGAAGTATTTGTTTCTACAGAATGAGATGGGTAATATAAAATACAAAGATGAAGATACATGTTGCGGTATACTTGTAAAGAAATTTCAAACACGAAACACAGATGCTGAACAGAAAGTTGAAATTAATTTTGTGACAGGGCATGTCAGGCGCACAAAACAATAGATTTATGAATTTTGATGTAAAATATTTATTTACATATGCATATTTGCAGATTGTCGGAGTTCATTGCATCCTAGCAACAGTGGGTCTGCTAATACAAAATTTAGCGGAACAAAAGGAACTGGAACCAGTTGAGCTGGCGGTAAAAGCTCAAGATATTCAGGAGCTAATTGCAGGTAAATATCAAGACCCATAATTAATAGCCTGTTCCCCACTTCCGCTGTGATTTGCTAATTTCGAAGTGAGATTCCTTAATAAAATGCAAATTTTGGTCGAATTTTCAGGATTCGTGCTAATTTTTATTGCCTGTGGAATTCCTGCTTCAATGACATTCTTCCTTGGTTTATTCTCTATTTATGCGACAGCAACGGTAAGGAAATGCTAACAAAAGTCCTGTGATTCACCTGAATTAATGGCGCCATCCGATTATCCAGATTTTAATACATTTTATACGAGGAATTAAATAGGCTAAAATAGGTTGAGTCTCGTCATTTTTCTTGTTAGCTATAATCGCGAAGTCAGAATTCAGAATTAAAGAGTTGCATTTGTAAAATCCAAATTCGATTAAGTAGGAAAATATAATTGAATTGAATTGTATTCATTAAAAAAATACGGGAAAAACAATTTTAATAATTTTAAAATTATATTAGAATCGTGCTGATTTTTTGTACTGTATAATAACACGCTTTCCAGAATTTTTTAAAAAACACTTTCTAGATGATTTTTTAAACAAAATTAATAAACCTCCTGCAATATTAAACTTGCATTGTCTACTGAATTTCTCAAACACGCCTTAAAATATGAAAATGTACATCAGCCAAAGCCAACTAATATTGGGATATTCTGTGATTCTAGCGGAACAAGTGCTTGGCAGCCTACTCCCTGGCCCTGAATCTGCTCCTAGTCGTAGCATTGATTGGGATTGTGATATTTCTGTTCTTCCTGGGTCTTCAGTGGTCCCTGTTTATTGTCTACGTGACGGCTACTGTGATTCAAGCGTACTTCTGCCTAATTCTGCATGACTACTACAAAATTCAAATCAGGCCATTGAGCCAAACCACGGACTCAAGTCCTGAGTCAACCAGTCTCCGAGATAACCCAGGCAACAAGTCTGTCGTTGAGGATTTATAGTCACAGTCACAAGTACAAATCTGGGAATGGGGAATTGGGATATTAAATAATGTGAATGTGATTACAATATACTCGTTAAAAAATAAAGTTATCTTATTTCAATACGTGCGAAGATTGATTGAAGATATTTCCAGGCTTTATTTGGTCGATTCACGTCGGCGTATGTTAATATGTCAAAATACTCGATCTGCATGTGAATAACAGGTGAAACTCCAAACCAGCAATTTTAGGAGTTTTTATTGTTTCTTTTTATTGAAAGCAGATTATGAATTAATAGCAGTTAATTACTATCCTACTCGTGCACCATGGCTAGTTATCTAATGGATTACTGAAAAGCGGACGTCACGTCGTCCTTTTCTCATTTTCGGAAGTCTGAAATGAAAAAAAATGAACCATTAGAATTCATCGTCAGAAATCTAAAACTTTTATTAAATTCACCCAAAATAAATAGGTATTTATTTTCTCCCAGAAATATATTGAAACCGGAAGAAGCAATGATTTTGACCCAAAAAGTGATATTTTTCACCCAAATTAAATTGAAACAGTAAAAACTCGTATGTAATCTCTCCGTGATTTCAATTTTTAAAAATAGCAAAAAAGGTGCTAAGAATTTTGATAATTTAAGACTACGCAATAGTGTCAATTTAATTTTGGTGAACACAACTTTTCTGTCAACGTCGTAGATTTTTCTCGAGGGAATCGTATTATATTTTTTAAGGAGTGTTTTTGAAAATTTCATGTCGATTAAAAATATACTCTGAAAAGTTAGTGACGAAATCCCCGGTTTACTCCTTTATTTTTGTGAATAATGAAACAATACCTTAGAGTTAATGGAGATCCTTGGAATTTCCAATTCCACATCATTAGTTTCTGGTTTCCTATGTGACACTCCGCCACAGTGTTCAGGTGCATCGAAGTCTATCCATTTGTCCACATAATCTTTTCCAAAAATCTTTTTCCATAATCTCGTGAAGGGTTTACTCAGGAG
>JAQFYU010001567.1:0-14377 GCA_034694905.1 Ceratophysella granulata
ATTTGCAAGGGCAGAAGATTTAGTGGCATTCTCATAATGTTGAAGAGCGTGAGGGACACGAAAGCTTTCTGAGCGTCCAAAACGTGTGTTTCATCAACCAATACGTAAGTTCCAAAAGTGACCACAGACACCTATTTAAATTGAAACTAAAAATAAATTAAGCCAGTTCGGAGCGTCTTCCATTAAAAATGTACATAGAAAGGATACCAAGAAGGGTGCACATGTCCAGATTATCATGGAGGCTGCAAACAAATAGGCGGACTTCTTCAAAACCTTGATTTCCTTATGCCGAATATCAAAGACTTGTTTCTCAAAAGATGGCTCCCAAGCGTAGAGTTTCAGCACCTGCACAACATCAGAATTTAGTTCCAATTTATATGCTGACGTTAGCATATAATCGTTACATACCCTGATTCCTGATAGAATTTCATTCATGAGTTTGATTCGCTCATCCTTGTACTTCATTTGCTTGATCTGGAGTTTCTTGAAGTTAGCTCCCAGGAACCCATTGGCCGGAATCAGAAGGATCATGACAACTAAGCCGGATAAGACAGAAGGTCCCAGGATTGCCCAGAGGAAGTAGAGCGACAGACAGATTTGAAGCGGACCATTCCAGATTCCGTTAACACTCATAACAATTTCCACGAGTCGTTGAACATCGAAGCTCATCAGATTCACGACCTCTCCCACTGTCGACTCTTCTCGGGCCGCGTTGGAAATACGAAGGGACTTGTTGTAAATGGCGCTCACGACTGCGCTCTTGACCCGCAGCCCAACCAGAAACACTCTGTAGAAGGCCGCATTCTCGAGCAGAAGTTCTAGGAAGGACACGACGAAGAGAAGCAGAGCGTAGAGATAACCTTTCCAGGATTCTTCTTCTCCGCCAACAAATCCAATCAACAAACTACCCAATTCAGGATTAATATTTTTCTTCCATACGAGGATTTAATAATGCAGTTATAATAGACTCACTTCAAGATTTGCGGAGGAGCAAATGCGATTAACCCTGCAAGCAATCTGAAGAATGCTCCGCTCAAGAAGGATGCTCCAAAGACACGGAACAGAACTGGTAGAATACTTGCCGATTTTCTGGGTCCGCTTTTGGTCACAGAATGCTTGAAATCAATTGACTCAGTATTCTTGGAAAAGCTCGAAGAGGCGTCCGTTTGCCTATCAAATTAACAAAAAATAGTAAATTGTATGACGCAGAACAAAGAGTGCATATGCATTGAGCGTCGAACGTTATGAGATCATTGAAATAATTATTAATGAAATTAAACAAGTTAATACTTTTGAGCTTTGTTTTGAGCAATTTCCCAATATGATGCAAATGCTGGATTCAGAACTTTGGTCGTGTCTTCCGCATTCAAGGTCCAGAGATCATTGACCCCTAAGCTCTTCTTGTAGCCTTGTCTGGAGAGACTCTCAAACCAGAAGAAGGATATCCTACTGGGAAATGACGAACCTTTCTCTGGGCATGGACGCTGGAAATCATAAAGAATTCTTAAAATGAATTAAATCCTCTGAATTTTTGCCCAACATTTTTCAAAATAAGTACCTCTTGTAGTTCAATACTTTCTTCATATTCTGGAGCTGCATCAGCCCAGCAATTGACAAGAATTTGAGCTATCAACAATGGAAAGGAGACCACTTCCACCAGATAAAGGACCATGTGTTGAAACTTGGACTGAAAATCATAGTTATAATATCTGAGTTGGCTAATAGTTTAAATTTGCAAGGATCAAACGATCTGTCTTCTCGATTATCTTACGTGCGCTTGCGGTTCCCAAACGGTCGACCGAAAGTTGGGAACATCGCAGAGAGCGAAGAGTAACCAGAAAATAAAAATGGTTCCAGATGAGCGAATTCCGTGTATTTTGTTCAGGAGGTCCAGTGTCAGGACTAGACCCTATTGTGCAAAATATATTATGAGTTTAAGAATAAATACATATATGTGTAGCATGCTCTGAGTTGAATTGAAGCTTACAAAGGTTATGATTTTGATAATTGGCGTGTAGCGATCCACAGGGAATATGATGCCCTCAGTGTAGAGTTCGTGGTAGACAATGTAGCCCAATTCGAGTAGTTGGAGTATCATGAGACAAATGGAGATTCCGCATTTGGAAACATTCAAATGATTCCATGGAATATTCTTGGCTCGTGAGCTGAAGGCTCCAAACAGTTCAAAAGCTGCCAAAATCCAGAGGAATCCGCATGGCGTCCACGCAAGGACAGTATTCTGGAAACAAGGTGTAAAGTCTGGACTTTCTGTGTGCCAAGTGAGGTTCGAATCCTGAAAAATGAAATACGATACAAATCAAAGGGATATGCAACAAACAAACCAAAAAAAAAACCTCATACAAATATAAGGATTATAGTGCATCGGCAATTTATGAGAATCGAACGCGAACCTGGGTTAGTATGTTAAATCTGGAAATACGGAATTAAAATTTTGAAGACAACTTATAATACCGGTACAGGTTTATGAATGCAAATTATATGCCTACAACCTTGATTCACGTGTTAACTATGTAGGCTTATAACAGAGTTACGGTGGAATATGAGCAGAGCACTCAATCTGATTGCATAATATTGCATGAAAAGAATACGAAGACTCAAGGTCAATCTATTTTTAGCTTGGCTAAAATCATTACCCAGAATGTAGATCCGCAGAAGTACTCCATTTGATCCCAGGCAACCTTGTACTATTTGACTGTTTTCATTAATGTGTCAAAATTCGATCGTTTTTCGGTGTCAATGCGCCACAGAACACACATGTTCGTCTAGGTTGGGAAAGTAATTTACGATTCCATAGATTTTCGAGGATTTCAAGTATTTCACTTTCAGGTGCTCAATTGTGTTGACCACTTCACGGGACCTGGCTATAATCCTGACTGTTAGCCCGACCGACCGGTCAGATGTTAGGATTTTGTGTATCTATGCATATAAGTATATCCATCACCGTGTTTATAGATTGTAGCTTGTAGCTGGAGCATAGCATGTGCTGGAGTATGAAGACTGTTTACAATAGACAAGATAAAAGAAACGTCCACAATGTGTTTTGCTTTTTGCAGGACGTCTGTGAACGTCTGACTTGACTACTTATTACATGAATATGTATTTATGAATCAAATGCTCATATGTATAATTTGTACCTGTACTTTGCTTTGCTTATGTATGCCAAACGTGAGACGCGAAACACGCAATGCAATTCGTAATAATTTCAGTGCCACTAAATCCGTAATCTGTAGATTGCCTTTGCCAATGCCAATTACGTCTTACGTCATATCCTCCCAATATTGAATGGCTATAGCAGTCCGACAGGAGGTTCAGAGCTTCCAAATTAAATACTTTTTATTCAGTGTGTTCATTAGACATTAGGACATACAAATTAATGCTTATGTAGAATTTTGAAATGGCTGGTACTATGTGACTAATCCGTCGTCCTTGGCCATTTGATAGAAGAGAGACTTTTTATCTTTGAGGAGATTTGCAGGACTGTCGAATTCCTGGATGACGCCCTTGTCCAGCACCATCACTCTGCAAGGAACAGAATGAGTCAATTAATCTCAGATTTAGATTTTAAAAAATCAAATCACGTTTAATAATCAAATTTTACCTGGTATGATCCATAATTGTATTCAGTCTGTGAGCTGTGGACAATAATTCAAAGAGAAGAGGCGTACAGAGTTAGGCAAAATAAAAAAAGTTATGCTTTTGTTTAGTGAATCCTCCTTATCTTACCAATCGTGAGAATAGTGCAGTCATTAAATTCGGAACGTATTGTTTCTTGTACTAAAGCGTCAGTCTCCAAATCCACTCCTGGAAAACGTCAATTGATTAATTAGTGGATGCAGTGAATGCTGAATGAATACTTTAAATTCGCGTCGATTTCGCTCACCTGAAGTAGCTTCGTCTAGAATCAATAATTTCTTCTTCCTGAGAATTGCTCGAGTTAGACAAACAAGTTGACGCTGACCTTGGCTGAACGGGGAATTGTGATTAAAATATTATTTCAAACTCGGAAGTAATTTCTAGTAAACTAGCAAGATTTTGTGTATCAAACCAAAACTTGTAATTTGATGTTTGAAAGACTCACCTCAGGTTGTCGCCACCTTCGATCAGTTCATAGTTGAGTGCCTTGTCCAGCCCATTCACGAAAGGTTTCAAATGTGCCAATTCCAAGGCTCTCCAAATGGATACATCTGTGTACTCCCCAAATGGATCTAAATTCATCCGAATCGTACCAGCAAATATTGTCGGATCCTGCGTAAACGGACGAATTAAGCTGAGAGATGATTTTTGGCACATACAAAACAAATATTATTGGCAGAATGATTTCAAGACGATGTGACTCGTGACCAACCTGCGGAATGACTGTAATTCTGCATCGAAGGTCATGAAGCCCAATTTGGGAAATGTCTTGACCGTCAATTGAAATGGACCCACCGCTGGCTTCGATCATTCTGAAGAGCGCTAGCGTGAGGGAGGATTTCCCAGCTCCAGTTCGACCCACAATTCCTATCCGTTCACCTGGCTCGATTCGACAAGACACGTCGTGCAGAACCAAATCCAGACCTTCTCTATAACGAGTTTCGAAGTTCTGGAAATCCACTTGTCCAGCTTCAGGCCAATTTATGGACGGCTTTCTTTCAGGGATTTCCCATGCTGATTCCTGTAAGAGGCATCATCAATATGACATCTATGTACAATATTAGAAAGTTTGCTTCCCAGAAAAGAAGCTGAAGAAATGAAATCTCGGTTTGAACCTGAGCAACTTCTCCGTATTCCTTCAGACGCTCGATTGACACAAAATCCGACTCAATTTCGGAAGTCATGCGTACCAACCAACTCAAGGAGAAGGTCACTTGAATGGCATAAGAGATTGTGAGGCCTACAAGTCCTGCACTCGACGAACCCGCAGATGAAACTGCGAATATTGCGACGAAGAAAATGACGAAGCTTGCGCAAGTTGAAAGACATACGGCCAGGAACCTGGAACAAAACAGAAGGGATAATGGTCAGATCAAACGTATCGATAAATGGCGAAGTGGAATCCTATTCGGCGTGTGTATTCGCATCTTACCGACCAGCCACATAGGCAGGGAAATAGCAAACTTGGTTTTGATCTACTTTGGCTTCGGATTCTTGCATAAATCGCTTTTGTGCTCTAAATGCTCGGATTGTCTATTTCAAATCAGAGCCACTGGTGTTAGCTTCGTTTTCTAATATGAAAGATTTCACTTGTGTATGAATTTCTAAATACCGTAACGCCGGAAAGGGTTTCACTGAAGTGTGAGTAGATGGGTGAGAGCGTGACGGCTTCCAGCCTTTTCATTTGTCGAAGCGTTGCTGCATAGTATCGCTGAAACGAGAAGACAGGTTATCAATCGTACTAAAGATTCCCAGCTCAGCAAATTGCATGAACCATTTTTCAACGCACATCATTCCAAATTGTAATGATGGAATACCTGAACAAAGTAGTAAAAAATGGCCATGGGTATAATGGCGGCAATGAAAATGGGCGTGGTGAAGCAGATGACAAAGATGGTGGCGATCACTTCCGAGAAGCACTCCAACCAAAAAGAAATATTCTGTCCAATAAAAATACTACGTTTATTATATTGCGAAAAATATGAAAAAGAATGCTAAAAATCCTGACATACGCCGAGCAGCGAACTGTCCGCAGCATCCACATCATTGGAGAATCTGTTGAGCACACGACCTTGTGGCGTCGTGTCGAAAAAGGACATGGGAGCTCGTACGATCCGACTGAACATTTGGTTGTGCAGATATTCAGCCGCCCTCAGAGTTCCTCTCGCCAACGAAAGCGAGGTCAGAAGAATGACGAACCCTGCGACGAAGAGAACATGCATCAGGCCAATTCAATGAAAGCATCGCAATATGACCCATACCCGAAGTATTGATCAAGTACCTTGACCTAGCCCAAGGCCAGCATAGACTCCCAAGAACCTGTCCCGATCACTCGCCCCCATCGTTCCGTTCTGACTCTCCACACTCGTAGACCAAGCCACGAGCCAGAAGTTGGATCCAACCGAAAAACCTGCCCATTTTCACCATTAATGCATAACTAGGGATGAGATGAAAATAATGTTCTCCAATTCTAATTCACGAACCTTGAAATGCAATTCGTAAGAAAAGCGTGAGAATAAACACTGCCAAACCCGCAGCCCTGACGTAGTACACAAGAACGCTGAACTTCACGTTTCCACGTTCCATTGTTTCAGCCTCAATCAGTTTCTCCTTCTTCCCTTGGGCTGATTTAGACGGACTGGAATCAGATTCATTTGGATTTGGACGGGACCCTCGGCTCGTTTTCCTAATTTCCGATCCATCTTGTGAAACCTTGAACATCAAGAAGAATTGTGAGCTAGAATTTAAGTGTGACCGTGGAAGCACCTAATCCTAAAAGTGATTCCAACTTACTTGAGACAAGGTGGACTGTTGACGTGAAGTGAAACGATTCCGTGGCTGACTTTCAGTTTCGGATTCGGATCGTCTACGCCGAATCTCTTCTTTTGAACCCAACACTTGTTCCAAATCATTCAGAATTGATTCATCCTCCTCCTCATCCACAGAACTACTTGGTGTGATGTGTTGTAGCAGAAAATCAGCAAAGTCTCCCTAATATGGAGAACAAAAATGTCAACATTTAAAAAGGAATAAAAAATAGAATTAGACAGGCTGAAACGATGGAAATACATTTTTAGCCAATAATTCCTTGTACGTCCCAGTTTCACTAATCTCGCCATCTTTAACCACAATGATTTGGTCCATTTTTGGCAAGTATGTGACGCCATGTGTGACCAGGATCCGTGTTTTCCGCTTCAGTAGTCCATTGGGTCCAATGACCTTCTCGAACAAATGTTTCCCAACATGAGAGTCCACTGCACTGAGCACATCGTCCAGCAAATACAGATCCGCGTAGCAGTACACTGCTCTTGCAAGTGAAACTCTGCCCAAAGATGAATTTATTAAAGTTTGTGATTACATTAAGTCCTAAATATTCTAAAACAAGGCAAGAATTCATTCTTTACCTTTGCTTCTGCCCTCCGCTCAAATTAATTCCCTGAAAGATTGAAAGAAGTTCGGAATTATTCTTTAAATTCTTGAAACAACAGAAAGCGTGCTAATTAAAACCTACTCTTTCCCCAATCTCAGTAAGGTCTCCAGCTGGCAAGAATTCTAAATCCGGGTTTAAGGCACAACACTCAATGACCCTTTCGTATTTTCTACCCTCGAATGGACATCCAAACAGAATATTGTTTCGAAGAGTCGTATTTTGAATCCAAGCTTGCTGAGAAACATAGGCGCAGCTTCCCTATAAATACATATAAACTAAACAACTCACGAGATTTCATTTTAACTCTAAACATTGATTTTAGAAATCAAAACGTGCAAATTCAAGTTTTTTGCACCAACATTAACATATATTTACTTTATATTTGGCTTGACCACATACCCTTCTATTCACGTTTCCTGAAATTCGGTCTAATTCCCCCAAAATTGCAGAAAGCAAAGAAGATTTACCGGAACCTAAAACAAAACGAATTTGGGTATTTGAATTGAGAAAAAATTGGACATGGAATGAAGCGACCATAGTAGAAATTGACTTGATTTTCTGTGTCAATATACTTACGAGGGCGGGATGAAAAGTAATTTACCTATTTGACTACAATCTACAATATAAACGAAAGACTTACGGCCTTGAAATTTTGCCACTTAAGAACCTAGTTCGTTCGCTAATTAATTCACTCCTCAGATCTTCAAACGGGCTCCACTAACCCTTCCAATAAATATTTATTGGTAAAAATGTCGCCGATTTCTGCACGCCGACAACACTTTCGATATCGTCCACATGCAGGTCCCTTCTCAAGTATTTCATCGGGTGTCAAAACGGATAAAACTCACTTGGGGCAAGGTCTAGAGAGTACGGTGGGCGGGGAAGCTCAATCAGTAAGGATTGGGTTAGGACAGCGGTTCTTCGGTGACTTTAGGGGGACGCGTTGTTGTGTTGAAAAACAGGGCTTCTCGTCTCCCATTTCTGATTGTGTAGAGCAATTTGCTCCAATAATTTACAGTAATAGTCAGAATTAAAGGTGCTACAACGGGGAAAGTGGTCAAGCAGTAGGACCCTTATAAGTCCCAGAATGAGGCTCGAATTTCCCGTTGTTCTGAATTTTTCGCCTTTTGCCCGAAAATTGTGAAGAAAAAAGTTCATGCTGCCACAGCATCGATTGCGTGTTGCGAATTTTGAACTCGATTGTTACCTTGATGATGGGCCATGGTGATGAATCTGTGGCTCATATACTTTAACCAGATGGGTGTAGAACTTTTCAAAATTCGCTTCATGGATTTTCATCAGCTTCTGAAAATATTCCACCGGAACGATCTTTTTTCGGCCATAAGCGGCCTTGGTACCCATCTGGATCACATTTTCTGTAGGTCAAGCTTTTGAGTTAAAGTGAAGGACATTACTCTGATCAAATGCCCACAACCAAGTGCTACTACCCCGCAATTCAACGGTCTGTATCTCTGCACTAGGGTTTCCACATGGCCAAATATTCGGCGGTAGTCACCTGATTGGTCGTTCAGTAAAATGGACCCTCTGTCCAACTTTGAACAGCCGAGCCATTCTGGTCATGGTTTAATACGAAGTACAACGTCCACCATATACAACTTTGAGCTAGTCAGCGATTTCCCCCGAGGGATTCTTTGCTGGCATTAAAAATAAAATCGCCTGTCGGTAATCAATCTGGAAAAATCCATAGTTGTGTCCAAGAGTTGTGTCAATTTTTTTTCAATATTTTTTTGGCCGGGTTTCCCTCAACTGGACTTTGTAAAAACTATAACCTTATAGTACTTTCGCTTGCTCTTTCTAACGGAAAAGAGATCGGGATTCTAACTCCTCGACAACATATTCAGGTAAACTACTTTTCATCCCGCCCACGTACCAACGCTTCCAACGACTGTAACCAATGCACCCTCCTTCACACGAAGGTTAATATTCTTTAACACTGTCGTAGTTGGATTCCAAGCAAAGTTTCCGTTCTGCACAACAACTGCGTTTCCTAAATAAATACAAAATAGTAACTCGGAGAACTAACGGCTAAAGTTTCGTCTTTTTATTGCAGCTACAATTACCTTCCATATCGGAGTGGTGAGTCACCGAGCTCTCGTCGATTTCTTCAGCGTTCAAATATTTGTTTATTCGTTTCAAACTAACAGCTGCCTGCCATTCGTAAAAAAGATCAGTGAATATTGTTACTTACAACAGATAAACATGTGATTGGAGAAAGTACCTGAATGAAACCAAGAATTTGCAAGGGCAGAAGATTTAGTGGCGATCGCATAATGTTGAAGAGCGTGAGGGATACAAAAGCCTTCTGAGCGTCCAACACGTGCGCTTCATCAACCAACACGTACGTTCCAAAAGTGACCACAGAGACCTATTTAAATAGAAACTCAAATTAAATGAAACCAGGTCGGAGCGTCTTCCATTAAAAATGTACTTAGAAAGGATACCAAGAAGGGTGCACAAGTCCAGATGATCAAGGAGGTTGCAAACAAATAGGCGGACTTCTTCAAAACCTTGATTTCCTTATGTCGAATCTGAAAGACTTGTTTCTCAAAAGATGGCTCCCAAGCGTAGAATTTCAGCACCTGCAAAACATCTTAATTTAGTTCCAATTTATACGTTGACGTTAGCGTATATATTCGTCAGATACCTTGATTCCTGATAGAATTTCATTCATGAGTTTGATTCGTTCATCCTTGTACTTCATCTGCTTGACTTGGAGTTTCTTGAAGTTAGCTCCGAGGAATCCATTGGCCGGAATCAGAAGGATCATGACAACTAAGCCGGACAAGACAGAAGGTCCCAGGATTGCCCAGAGGAAGTAGAGCGACAGACAGATTTGAAGCGGACCATTCCAGATTCCGTTAACACTCATAACAATTTCCACGAGTCGTTGAACATCGAAGCTCATCAGATTCACGACCTCTCCCACTGTCGACTCTTCTCGGGCCGCGTTGGAAATACGAAGGGACTTGTTGTAAATGGCGCTCACGACTGCGCTCTTGACCCGCAGCCCAACCAGAAACACTCTGTAGAAGGCCGCATTCTCGAGCAGAAGTTCTAGGAAGGACACGACGAAGAGAAGCAGAGCGTAGAGATAACCTTTCCAGGATTCTTCTTCTCCGCCAACAAATCCAATCAATAAACTACCCAAACCAGAATCTCGATTAAATTTTTTTCTTCCATACGAGAACTTAAATAATGCAGTTATTGGCGGAGCGTAGTAGAGCCACAATATAGATTGAACTTATGGGTTTTTCCTGTTCGTTCGCAGTCACAGATTTTGTGTGCCACTTATGAACCCCTAATACGTTTTGCCTGTTCGTTCGAAGTACTGCCATAATGCATATACCTCTTAGTTTGGAGGACCGGAAAGCCGTAGGGTTGGAGAGCCGAAAAGCCGAAGGGTTGGAGGGCAGGAAAGCCGTAGGGTTGGATGGCAGGAAGGCCGAATAGGTTTCGAGACCCTGAAAGCCGTAGGATTGGAGGGCAGGAAAGCCGAAGAGTTGGAGGATCGGAAAGCCGAAGGGTTGGAGGATCGGAATATCGAAGGTTTGAAGGGTCAAAAAGCCGAAGTGTTTTAAGACCGGAAAACCGAAAGTTTGGAGGGCGGGAAAGCCAAAGGGTTGAAGGATCGGAAAGCCAAAGGGTTGAAGGATCGTAAAGCCGAAGGGTTGGAGGGCCGGAAAGCCGAACGGTTGGAGGAGGACCGGAAGGCCGAAGGGTTGCAGGATCGGTAAGCCGAAGGGTTAGAAAGCCCACGGGTCGGTAAGCTGAAGGGTCAGAGGGCAGGATGACTGAGCTGGGTTGAAGCAGTCGGAACCTAATTTATGAGCTAAACACATTTCCAGCTTGTGCAAGGAGTAAGATAAGCAATCGGAGAACGATCGCTCGGTAATCAAATTTTGACTCAGGATGATTCTACAAATGCGTTCTCGCCTACGAAATAAAGATACAACGAAATCTAAACGCCGCTCCGCCACACGATGGGCTCGACCATCCTGATACTAGTAATATAATAAATATATAAACTCACTTCAAGATCTGCGGAGGCGCAAATGCGATTAACCCTGCAAGCAATCTGAAGAATTCTCCACTCAAGAAGGATGCTCCAAAGACACGGAAGAGAACTGGTAGAATACTTGCCGATTTTCTGGGTCCGCTTTTTGTCACAGAATGCTTGAAATCAATTGACCCAGTATTCTTGGAAAAGGTCGAAGTGGCGTCCGTGTTCCTAAGCAATTAGCAAAAATTAGTAAATTGTATTTGGCAAATTAAACGATGCTCAAACTCTGACTTACTTTTGAGCTTTGTTTTGAGCAATTTCCCAATATGAAGCAAATGCTGGATTCAGAACCTTGGTCGTGTCTTCCGCATTCAAGTTCCAGAGATCATTGATCCCTAAGATCTTCTTGTAGCCTTTTCTGGAAAGACTCTCAAACCAGAAGAAGGAAATCCGGCTAGGAAATGACGAACCTTTCTCTGGACATGGACGCTTGAGATCAGAAAGAATTCCTAAAACGAATTAAATCCTCTGGATTTTTGCACAACATTTTCCAGAATGCGTACCTCTTGTATTTCAATATTTTCTTCATATTCTGAAGCTGCATCAGCCCAGCAATTGAGAAGAAATTGAGCTATCAACAATGGAAAGGAGACCACTTCCACCAGATAAAGGACCATGTGTTGAAACTTGGACTGCGAATTATATTTATAGTATCTAAGTAGTGATATAGTTTTAATTTGTGGAGATCAAACGAGCTGTCTCCTCGACTTTCTTACGTGCGCTTGCGGTTCCCAAACGGTCGACCGAAAGTTGGGAACATCGCAGAGTGCGAAGAGTAACCAGAAAATAAAAATGGTTCCAGATGAACGAATTCCGTGTATTTTGTTCAAGAGGTCCAGTGTCAGGACTAGACCCTATTGTACAAAGCATAAGTATGAATTCATGAACGTATATACGAGCAAGTGTACATTCTGAGTTGAATTGAAGCTTACAAAGGTTATGATTTTGATAATTGGCGTGTAACGATCCACAGGGAATATGATGCCTTCATTGTAGAGCTCGTGGTAGACAAAGTAGCCTAATTCGAGTAGTTGGAGTATCATGAGACAAATGGAGATTCCGCATTTGGAAATATTCAAATAAGTCCATGGAATATTCTTGTCTCGTGAGCGGAAGGCTCCTATCAGTTCAAAAGCTGCCAAAATCCAGAGGAATACGCATGGCGTCCATACAAGGACAGTATTCTGGAAACACGGTGTAAAGTCTGGATCTTCCGTGTACCAGGTGAGGTTCGAATCCTGAATAAGTATTGAAATAAGTACGATATAATCATGCAATGCAACGCAGTTTTGAAACAAGCCTCGTACAATTATTTGGATTAATGTGCATTGACATTTTGTGAGATTCGAACTCGCTTTAAATCTGGATATACGGAATTAAAACTTTAAAAAAATCATATAGTACCTGTTCAGGTATACGAATGCAAATTAAATGCCAATAACCTTGATTCACGTGTAAAATTGGCTTAACAGTCAGGTTCGAATCCTAAGAAAGGAATACGGAATTATTAGATTTTAAAAAAACTGCGATACCGCGGTACAGATACGTGAATGCAAATTGGATGCCATTAACCTTGATTCATGTGTAAAATGGGCTTAACAGAGTTACGCTAGAATATGAGTAGAGCACTCAATCTGATTGCATATTGCATGAAAATGATACGAAGACTCAAGGTCAATCTATTTTTAGCTTAGTTTAGTTTTTTTATGGAAATACGCTTACCGGAATTCGGAATTCCATTCTAATGGAATTCTAACATGATCCTTTTACTGCCGCCGAGTCTTTATTTTTGCCCAACAGAATTCTCCTATTCAACTGCCGCGACCCGTACAGAATACAGTTCACATCCAGACTCGCCTTTGTTCTACAACTTATCTCTGCGTGATCAGTCCTCCCTCAACACTTGACTACGCACATCTGAACGTCGTTCACACGGTACACCATGAATCAAAGTCAGTCCACCCGCGCCACCCCTTGCACCGACTGTGCGGGCCGAATCTGTTCAAAGGCCAACGCCCACATTCGCCTCGCACACAACTCCAACTCGGCCCCCTCTTCACAACCCGCCAACGCCACATGTTCCGATCTACTCTCCATTCTTCGGGGCCTTCGGAAATCCGCCCGAATAGTGCGTCGAATTCCTCACTCTGTGCGCATCCCTGTCGCTCAGGAACTTTCAAAGGTGTTCCAGGACGGTGACCCTTCAAATACCATGGCGGCTTGGTCCCGTTTCGCGTACGTGGTCCTGGACTCCCGACGCCCTGTGTAATCTTCTACGAAGCCCTCGTTGACCACATCACTGCGAGGAAACCTGACTCGGTGGCAAGCAGGACTTGCGCTACCTGGGGCCCCTCCTTCCATCCGGTAATGTCCCTGGTGCCCACAGTTCTCGTAGTGCCAATAGCTCTCGTAGTGTCCCAACTGACCATAGTGCAGGTGACGAGGATGATGCGGACGCGAGGCTTGTGAGATTGGTCGAACAGTTTCTGTTCGACCAATCTCACGGACGGACCGAGACGTCACCGGAGCGGACCGCCTGCTGTCTTGTTCAGATGGAATCCTTCCTGCCACTCAAGAATCTCGTGACGCCTTAGCCCTAAAACATCCCGTGTCGTCAAGCGTTCCAATGTGCCCGGACTCACCTCTCGTACCCCATCTAGTTGTGGATGCTAAGTCGGTCTCCCTCGCCATCCGTCGCTCTACAGCAGCTTCAGGTTCCGGCCCCGACGGTCTCCGACCCCAATACCTCAAGGACCTTACGGCACACCAGACAGGCGAAGCCGGGACACAACTCCTTGAATCTCTCACCTCGGTTACAAATTTAATCCTGTCTGGTTCAGTACACGAGAGGGCCCGCCCTTTAATCTTCGGTGCAAACCTTATCGCCCTTAACAAAAAGTGTGGCGGAATCCGCTCCATTGCCATTGGTTGTACACTTCGTCGTGTTGCCACTAAATTGGCCTGCAGTTCTGTGGTCGAATCACTCCGCCCTTACCTCCAACCTCATCATATGGGATATGGGACTCCAGGCGGAGCAGAAGCCATTCACTGAGCTGCGCGACTGTTTCTAAAGTCAGGACGTACATGTTCAAACTGCTCGGACATTCTTTGACTCACAATTTGACTTCTAAATTATTTAAACTACAAACCACGATTTAGTTAAAAATTCTCGAGCTAGAAATTACCATATGCTAATGACATGTAAACAAGCA
>JAQFYU010001568.1:0-14377 GCA_034694905.1 Ceratophysella granulata
ACAACATGTGTGTATTTGGGGCCTGGAGGTCGGTCACCACACTACACAACTGTTGTGTACTTGGTAGCGAAGTGGTTTAAATAAGATCTTGTTGCTGCGTATCGGGTGTATATATATGGAATATGTATCTGTCCCACAACTACTTTTGTCAAAAAGGCAACACCAGTGACCAATGTCCTGGCAACAATACAATACATAATTTAATTTCTAATTTTCCTAGATTCAAAATATTATTTAACATTTTGATTATGCTCCAGTTACAAATGTATTGGATTGCGAAAGTCTCCCGACTGTCATAGCAACGTAATACAATGCTAAATGGCTCATTGAAATTAGTATTTCCAACTTGATATTCACAGGCTTCGCAAAAATAATGTTGAGGGGTGAAAGATGAGGAGGTGACCATTTGGAACCGTACCTTTACGGACTGTAGCCCGCTTATTTATGCAAATTCACAAAACTCGTTTGTAACTACATTGAGCAACTAGATTATAAATATTGCCAATACCTTGATTTCATCTGTTGACATCACACAAGCTCCCGAAAGTTCATGTTTCTCATTAAGTCTTAGGAGTTTGGATGCATGATATTAGTATGTAATTTCGTGTCATGATTCATGGCTGATGATTGTTATGTTGAGCTAAACGCGATAGCCATTATAGACGAGGTTGGGACAGAAGCAAACGCCACCAACCTGAGATGTCACCTTTGCACGTGATAGTGGTCACTAAAATTAGCCCATATATTTTAATCACTCATTCTTATCTGAAGCAGAGTGACAGGGAATTCAGTGGTTTTTTGATCAGAAGAACAAAAGCTGCAGGAGATTATTTTTTTCTCCAAGAACGATTTCTCATTGTTGACGGGTGGATGGAAACTGCGCTTAAGTCCTCGTAAGTGGACTGTTGTGGCGAGAAGTGGAGAAACGTGAAGAGGATCGGATAAGAGAGACTTCATATATTCTCTGGTGAAGTTCCCTTCATAAAGATATATTTGTGTGTGAGTAAGCATTTTTCTAGAGCCCAGAAGTAGTCTACCTATAATAAGTTTCGGTTAAAAGGAAAAGGAATAAAAATGAAATGAAAAAATATACTCGACGTCAAAGTCTATGGCTTTTTCTTTCCAATTACTTTTAGAGCTCTTTCCTGAGACTGTGGCAGTGGTTGAGCAGAGCAGCAGAATCTAGACAGTTCTCTTGTTCTGGTTTGGAATCCAGACTATGTACAGTAGTAGTGCGTGGAGATTCTGCTCTGCGGGACTTTTGGGCTGACGGCTACAAGTCGCCAGTGCTCAATTGGGAATCCTTTTGCCAAATTAATAATTCTCATCATAATGCTCCATCATCCTGCAGTCAAATGGAGAGCACACGTCGTCTGGCTCTTTCTTCCGAACCAATTCAATTTAAGCCAGTTCTGGACACTAGGGCTTAATCCAAATCTCCTCAAAGTAGGAACTGAGAGGTCGAGATATGCCATACATACATAATGCCACTGTTCACACAATCCCTACACGCTCAGATGACCCTCTTCTGGTTAATCATTTTAGGCTTTTGATGAAAGAAAGGGTTAGACTGTGCTCTCCAATGTCCTTCTTCATAGACATATACATATCTACCTTAAGCATACGATGAATTTATTTGTTAGATATTCGCATTTTTGAGGACCATTACAGAATTATGTCTAATTATTCGAAAAAAAACTTTAAAAATGTGCAACTCACACTTTTACGCATAAAAATAGAATCAATAGCCTGTGGTTGGTATTAACATGACAGATGGGTTTAAAAACCATTTGTTGGCGCATGCGGAAACTAAAATTATTCAGTTCTAAACTATTAAACGGCTGAGTTTAATTTGTTGCCTGTACGTTTTAGGATCAAATTCTGAAACCACTTCTCAAATAATTTCCTGAAACTTTGAAATTATATCAATAACCTATATAAACTTAAGCTGGCTAGAGCAATACATAGTAGTGTACCTATATCGCTAGCTTAACACGGTTTGCATTACGAATCCGAAAAGCCATTTTGTCGTTGAAGACTTCTGGCGGCTGTGAAAATTAGCGTAAGTACCTAATTACATATTAGTAGAATTAAAAACTTCGAATTAGTTGCGCTATCAATAGTGGATTGTCTAACGGAGAGTTCCAACCAATTTCAATGGATCTCTTTGAAGTTGAATCTATAGTAGCCGTAACAATGTGCCTGTTTTCAACTCAGTCCAGCGCCTAGCACCCAAACCAGGGCTACGAGTTTTCTCTTTTGTGTTTTCACCAATGCTAGAACTTTCAAATACCTCGCAGCAGTACAGCTGAGCAGATCGCTCTACGTTTGCTCTCGGTTTCTCCAATGTTAGCATCGACCTGTGCTTTTTCTCATGCCCAAAAAAGGGGAAAACTCTAATACGAGGCTTGATTGATACGTAATGTCGCGTGTTACAAACCGTGAAACTTACTAAGCACTAAAACAGGATTGCTCTAATTTTCTGCGTACTGATAAGAGCAGATAAGCGAGGCCTACTCCTTTTTCCATTTTGACCATAAGAAAAGCACAGGTCGAGCCTAGCATTGAAGATACGGAGAGCCAACGTAGAGTGATATGCTCAGCTGTAGTAGCTCAGGCCTGGAAGCACTGCAGACTGAAGTGAGGTTCATGAATGATATTCACTTTTTTTAGGACGATTTATGGACCCAGCGGACGCTGTCCACTTTCCAGACCTTCGCCAGAGGTCAGGATTCTCCGAAAGAGTCAGATACGAACGGCAGAACGAACGGAGGTTCCCACTACCAGAACGGTCATGGGATTAAGGACGGAGAAAGCTCTCCAGAAACGAAGACGACGGGAGTGAACGGGAATGGGTCCACGTACCATTCCGCTAAACCCGTAAATGGGACACTACCTAAATCCAATGGTTTCAATAAATCCAAGGCCGTTTCAACCCCAATTATTTCATTTGCCACTCTGCCGAGTACCAAGAACCTCCCTCCCTCCAACCATGCTTACTCCAGATCCCTTATTCTGGAAAGTGAGCAGAATCAATTGAATCTGCTCTCAGAAGCATCCCATTCTCATTCCCACTCACTATCTTATGCCTCAACGGACTCGGCTGGAGCTGACAATGACTCTCGCTATGTTCCACTCAACGAAGACGTAAGTGTCCGTTCTTCTAATGCTCTCTTAATGACGAACGAGGTAATTTAGTGGTTCGGATGATGATATTTTTGTCGAACAAAGGAAATTTTTGACCTGACAATTTATCAGGGAATCTTACGTTTTTCAATAGTTTTCAAAAAACATATTTTGGAAAGATGATTACCGGAAGGTCCTGAATATCTGAGAATGAGAATTGATTTCATACAAGCTCCTTTCACTAATTAGAGCTGATGTTTATCTTTAGATAAAAATGTCCACTTAAAATCGTATACATTTTCGGCATACTTGTAAATCCTGTTAAATTCGCAGATTATTTTATAGAAACCAAACAACTAAATGATTAACAGCCTGGATGACCGTATTCTGCATTGTCTACGTATGTATGAAATGTATAGATGTATCAAAAATTTACAGGAAACATGCTTCATTGTCAAAGTTTGTCTGGAAAGAGGGGAACGCCGTTTTGGATTTTCTGTTATTGGTGGAATGGACGAAGGATTCCCTCCTTGCATCGATGAAATCTCGTTGGGTAAGCCAAAAATTGCATATATTCGCTTCAGATAAATATTTTTTTTTCAAAATTCATTCATACCTATGGATTTCTCCAAGAAATAGTCATACAAAAAGCATCAGGTGGAATTGTTTAATTACAAAGAGAAAGTAAAGCATAAATTGATACGAACTGAACTGAAATACACGAGGAAGAAGATGAAGAATGCTCAACACGTAACACAAAGGTTCTCCAAAGCACTCAGCAGTAGTTTTAGAAATAGAATCCTTAAAATCTGTGTGAAAACTGCATATGCAGAAGGTGGATATACATAGTTCGTCTGTGGTGAATAAATAGCGGAGTAGGGTATTATGACAAGACAATACATAAATTCGCCCGAGGTTTCCCTCCCGTCACGTTGCATTCAAGTTTGAGGAACAAGAAAAGAGTTGTAGTTGGCTGGGGAAGATGATGATGAAGATTTATGCCATGAACCCAGGTTTGGGTGAGGTGAACCGATTTATTACTTTATACTTTACACTAATGAATAATCAGTGGAACAAAGTACTTCCACAACCACAGTATATGTATATCCTAGTAGGTGTAGATGCATGAAACAGAACAGAACCTTATTGTGTAAGCTTAATAGATAGGCTGCCACTGGCAGCTTTTGGGAACAGTGCCATTTCAACGTTCAAATTCGCATATGGAAACAGATATTTCATTTTTATACTTTGTTAAAACTTGCATTATTGTGAATTAAAGAAGCTGTGGCCTTATGCATATTGCTTTCATGGATTTAAAGAATTTTTAAAAATCTTTAAGTAAAAAAAAACAGCGTCTTTGTAATTTTTTTTATTTGGTTGCACATGCCAAAGAAAAAATGATAAATTTTGTTTCTCTTGGACATCACTATTCATAAAATCCAGTGGACATGTAAATTCTATATTCTATGTTGTATGTTGTCTGTTCTATCCCACAACAAGCATTGTGAATAGAATTACCTGTGACCAATGTCCTGGCAACGCTATCTTATGCTGGAATTGAATTACCTCGCCTAACTCTTGGCATCACTCTATTGATTTACATACCTACTGAATGAGTGAATGAGAACAAATTTTTAATCAATGCATTGAATGAAATTTTGGTAAATCCAATTCAATATAAGATTCAGTGCTTAGCACTCTTTCACGCGTCGGCTAATATTTGACTATTTTGGCTTTAAAAAAAATAAAACCCAGTTTCTGCGTCATGTGCGAAAATGCTGTCTTTGACTGATAAGTTGTCGTTTTCAACATGTCTATCAACGATATTCTGTTCACAATTTTACATTTTTGTGGTGATCTTAGATTTAAAAAACTATGAATCCCAAGTTTTTCAATATAAGGAGAAACAAGTTTTGTACGAACTGACATAATCTTGAATGAAGCTTGAATACTTGAAATGTCATATTTTGTAATTACTCTTGGCTGCCTAAACACAACAAAAACCAGCAGAAGATCGTTCCATAGAACCCTACTGATTTAATGCGTCAACGCTTGTGGAAACAAAGCTATGCCGGGCTGAGGTTGAGAGCTGAGAGCCGCCTGTGACATGGCCCGAGAAGCTGTGGATATTCAGAACGAGAAGAGTGGTTGACGGTTTCTTTCAAAAGTCGGAATCCTTTGTGATTTTGGTTCCTTTGAGCTCCTTTCGGCAGAGACGGAGTGATGTGGGTAGGGCGATACACTCCTAATTATCAAGGACGTGTCTAATGAAACTTAATATTATGTACGCTTCGCTTCCTCTCTAGGACCTCTGGCACAAGAATGAGACTTGAATTCTAATGTGATCGTCTCCGTCAGTCCACACAAAATTTGACAATTGGATTTAGAATACACGGCAGAGAAGAAAAGTAGAACGCTCCTTTCATGGAATCTCTGTTCTGTTCTCTGTTCTCTCCTTCTTTCCACTCCTACCAGGACTCCTACATAGTATTTATTTCCAGCTCTGAAACTCTTGAAGTAAATACTCGTAAAAATTTATCTCATTCTGGCATTCAACTTTTCTCATTTGAGGCTTTCTCCAGAATTCTAGACCTCTAAGCTCCACCTTTCTAAAAGTGATGTCGTTCAATGCGGCGGTAGTAAAAGGGAAACGGTTAGAACACTTTAATCAGGGCTTCTCAACTTTTCCAAGCATCGGTTTTTAATTTAGGAATAATGCATGGTTCAAATTAGAGAATCAGTATGAATTGTTAAATAAAACTTAGGTCATATTTCTGTTTAAAGTTTTGTGCGTACAGCAAGTTTTCATCTTAATGCAAAAAAATTGGCTCTAATAGGTGCTGCATATTTCAACAAATAGTCGGTGCCCGTCGTTCTACCTTGAACAATGCGGCATGTGAGCTCTTAGCTCCGATTTGAACAGCACATGCCGCATTTCTTCAACAGAAACAAGTGCGCGTCCCACAACAACCAAATTCGGCTTACCGAATTCCTGCTATGCTTTGATATTTTGGGAATGTTGTTTTCGATTCAATATTCTCCACAGAATAAAATAGCATTCGTTTTATTGTACTACATTTAGCTGTGCAACAAACGTCAAGCTCAAGACGTCAGCCGAAGCGAATTCAATTCCTTGAAGGAGCTGAACTTGCAGATTGAATTGAGCACTTTAAAGATCCAGCCTAGAGGCGCATTAGCCCTATACAGGCACTATTTTATTATGTGGTATCAGAAACTTGAATGAAGCTTAGTAAAGCTCTTTATCTTTTGTTGTTGAGTTGAATGAGGTTGAATGTACTATGCACAATTTCTTTCGAGTTGAGAAGACACTTTAATAGGAATTTGTGAATAGATTTCCTATCTCATATTAGATTAAATCCGTTGGAATGTATGCACCCATACGAATACATAGTTTCGGATATATCCTCAGTTGATAAGGTTTCCTATTTATGCTAAACCGTGTGCTTAATATTGAAAGGGAATATGCTTTATTCTGTATATCCATTTAAAATATGTTAAGTCGTTGACGTTTAAAACGGTACACTACTATAGCTCACAGAACATCAATAGCAATCAAGTTATTTTAAATTCATCGCTGCTAGCTGCTACCAAATGTTGCTCAGTTTCCGCCACATTTTATATTTTTAAAAATCGGGTTTGCAATCCTCAACCAAGACGTGATACTAAATTCGATTTATATCGAAAATATTTAAATCGATATATTTATGTATAATTCCTTTCGATCATATCACACTTTATAATGACGAGTTGTCTTATATCATCCCTACGTCCTTCTGTAATAAAACAAAGTCTGACCAATGTCCTGACAACCTAAGCGTACGCAATGCACGGTATATAGGTACATCAATTATGGAAATGTAAAGTAAAACCTATATTCATATTGTAAATGTGAGGACATGCGAAGAAAGCTAAATTTTTAAAAAGTGCAAAAAAGTGCAGCGTATGGTAGTGCTTGGAGCTTATTGAAGGGCCTTCTATTGAATATTGTTGATTCAAGATGGTATCAAATATTTTATTGTGGGAAATTTCCCACAGCATATGATAGGAAATTAGACGCACTTATGTTAATAATATGCAAATGGCGAAAATACAATACTATGCATTAGTACTAAACTAAGCAGGTACGCAGTTGTCTACGAACCTGAAACTGAAAATCAGCACGTAAGCAGTGAGGAGGAAGCATGAGATTGCAAAATTGTGATTCAATGCTATTTTAATGAAGGAGGATTGAGAAAAGTCAATGTCACGATCATCAGACAGAGTCAGGATCAGCACCCAACACACAAGTTACATCTTATATCGGAGTAGAATATTCAGTTACTTGTAGAGCATGTGAAGCTCTTCTTCCATGTTGCGTCGAGGAATATGATATTGTTGAGAAAAGTTTTCCAGCTAATGATGATGAATTCGTTGTATAAAGGCTCTGCTACATGCGCTGCTTGTTTTGAGTTGTAAGTTTCCTGCTTCAGCAGAAGTTCTGTGCTTCCACCATTATCAAAAGTAAGTCAAACCATCATATTTCGTATACTGTTTATTGTGTAGCTCAAACCACCAAGGCAATTACACAAATACTTTGGAAAACACAAAGCCTGGTGCGGGTTAAACCTTCCTGGTTGATGGTTGATATTTATAATTTAATCAACATACGAGACGAGTTTTTCGTGTCTTCGATGTGAGATTCCATCAGCCCGGATGTGGGAGCACAATCGAGGAAGTAGACATCGTTCACAATTCAGTTCAGCAACAACGGATTTTCGTCGCTTTTCAAAAAAGCACAAATAGAATAGATTCATTATTCATTCCCAGAGAAAGAAGAAAAGCAGAGATTTGCTCTGTGGTGATCTAATCAGAAACACTTCCATTCCCGCATGAAGTTTTTTTGTTTTGCTTAATTGTCATTGGAGACATCTACAGGTATGTTTGTCTGCAATGGAATTCTTGGAATGAATGTTCGTAATGAACGACTAATTGTATGTTCTCTCTGTGCCTGTTGAAATGTAATATACAAAAATCCATGTCGAGGAGTAGGAATGGGTTGTTTGAACGAGGGTCATTTCCGAAATTCGATTCGTGCCGCTCTTTCATAAATTATATTTTTGGTGAAAATGAAATGGGCTCATCACAGGTAAACTAATGGACTATATGTTATATTGCTGCAATCCGTAAGGATTGTTTAATTCTTTTAGGATATGCAATGCATGAACTCAAGAACTCTAGTCATTTTTTCTTTAGAGGTTTTTAACCAGATTACTGGAAAACAAATCGTTTCGAGAGATTTTGCAAAATAGAATACCTTCGTCCGAACCTTTTGGGTAAAATCTGTTAAAATTTTCAATGGAAACACATGGGTAACCATAAGTGCTCCATTGTGAAAATAATTGAATAATATGCGCAGAGGCTTAGATTTTGATTTTTAAATAAAATTTCTTACATAACGTGATTTCCTTCTAGAATTGTAGTAAAAACTGTGCTTATCGGTATTTGTTTTTTTGCCGCAGCGGAAACTGTTCATTAGCCCACCTGTAGTGAAAGTTTCAGTCCAATTCATTAATCCATTCTAGGGACATCATTGATCAAACAACGACACAAATAAATGGAACAACCCTCGTACTACCCAAAACATAGAGCTTCCAACCAAATGGTATGCATGGAATTTGTCAAGACCAAAATTATGAGTTCGTGCATGTCCCTAATTGTATCTTTTTGAGAAAAATGAAACAAGGTCTGATTATGAAGACATGCCCGCCACGCGGGAATCCTTTTTTCCTAACATCCCAAAAATTCTTTTCCTTCTGGAATTCCTTTTGGATAAAGAGAGACTGGAGCGGTTCCGAGGTTTAACTCTTGCCTTATCTGTCTTCCAAGATCTGGTTCCCCATATTCTTTCCTGCATTAAGTTTTCTATTCCACTCTCCCTCCTCATATTTTCTGACTCATGGCAATCTGAATACCTCCTCATCCATGAAATTCTCTCATAAGATTCAATTTCTCCTTCCTTCCTTTCTTCCGCCTTCCACACGAGGCCATGGCCAGGGCCTCACTCTCTCACTCCGAACGGAAGGAATTAATATGATTGGGGTGAGAGGATTTGGATAGGCTGCTCTTTGTAATTCATACTCCTAATCCTTCTTCCTGCACGACGACCAAGAGAAAACGGGCATTAGGAACTTTCCCATCACCAACTTTCACTTATTTCATCAAGAAAGTTGAGGAGAGACTCGAGGGAGAGAGGAGGATAATTCGGAGTCTGGTTTGGTCTGCATGTGGAATTGAAGGAGGAGAGGAAGGAGGCCTGGCCAAGGACTTGCCTGTCCTCTTGACTCCAATATATGCGCCCATTATCCTGTTTGGAAAAGACAAGTTTATGCTCTCACTTCAATTCCCAACAAGCCAAGAGCTCATAAAAGGACTTGGACTGCCCTTTATGAATACACACACTTCCCGTTCCAAAGAGTCCCTCCAGTTTAAGTCAATTGCCTTTTCCTATCACCCCCTTCTTCCCCGTCGGATATTGATGAGCAGAAGACGAGCTGGGATCCCAATACCACTGGGACTCGGGCCTTTTCCATCTCGGCTTCAACAAATCTCCACTTATCCTTCGTTCTTCGCAAAGTTGCATCTCTCAATTCCTCCATTCACTTCCTGTTTTCACTAAAATGTGCTCCGATGCTGTCAAGTAGACGCTATACAGTTTCAATAGATGGGCAGCAATTAGTTGAATCCATTTTAGGCACTACAAATTCGGCTTTCGTACAAGCTGATTGGTTAATATTGCATTGTTAAAGCTATTTGATTCTAGGGTCACCATTCATGGTTTTATATACTGGCATTTGTTGTTGGATAGATGAGATGTGAGATGGTGACACTGTTGAATTTATTCCGTTAGACTGAATTTATTTCACTATTCTTTGCTGCCCAAGTACTTACAATTAGCCATGGTTCGGGTAGTAGCATCGGAATTCAAAATCTGTGCAAAATCAGAAGTGTTTTGTAAACTACAAGTGCAATTTATTGCATGATTGGGTATTCCGCTTTCACCAGATTATTCTCCCCGATGATGGCTGCATAATTTTCTTGTGTAATAGGCGAATATGGAGCTATGAGCTATTCAGAGTTCCATTTTGAATGACAGGTAGTCGGCCAACTCAAACCTTAAAAAAATGTTTTTTATTGCCGATTCTACATATGTTGGTCTAATTTGGCTACACTGGATTATGTGTAGAAGCCATGTTAATACAAATCTAGACGAGTAACTTCATAGGACGGACCGTGTAGCCTTCATGCTTCAATGTATGTTCCTTTCAGTTTCTCACGTACGAATTGATTTCGAAATTTTGAGTTTTACGTATTTACATCGGGTTATCAATTATCAAACGGAAATCCACTGAAAATAGTTACGGCATAATATGCTACTAAATATTTTCGAGATACTGTGAAAATTCTTTTTGTGCTTTGTCACACAACAACTTTTTTCAACACGGTTGCCAATGACCAATATGCCTTTTCAATTACACAATTTCGCCTAATTCTGGACTCCGAATATTTAAAATGTTGATGATGGTAAACTCCGATGCAAATAACAATAGCTCGATTATTATTGTAAAATTTCCAAATGGATATTATAGTTGACCTCAAGGCATAGCGATCGATGAGGTGTAACAGACATACTGAACAACACTACGGATTGTAACCCTGTTAATTAAGCGTTCAAATTTGGCAAATTCAAAACAGAGGTACAGAACAGATGAGTGATATTATCGCTGACAAATGGGTCAGCTAATATTTGTAATATATTGGGATAGTTGGTGCTCGTGCTCTATTCAGAATTTTTCGGAGAGGAGACCTTTTCGTGATACGGTTTTGATCTGTTGGGAAGAGGACAAGATGAAGGGAGAAAGTTTGAGAAGTGAAATCGTGGCTTGTGCATGTTTATTGGGAAGGATGGCCCAGGTTCCATCTGGTCCTCTTCTCCACCAACAACTGATGTGGCATAATATCTCATCCCTTCTGCCCTCAGTCTCAGAACCCAGGTCCATCCGGATATTGAGACTGGCAATAACAATCCGCATTCCCACTTCTCAGTCAATTTAGACCCAGTAGTCTTCGCACAAGTAGCCTGAGTTGATTCAATTAAATCGATTGCTTCCATAATAGAAGATGCTCTTAGAAGGATGAGGAACCTGGAATCCGGAACACCCGCTTCACATCCGTCCTCGACTTGTGTAGCAACCAATCCACTACGTTCCACCCGCGCACAATAAGCATTGTTACTCTAAGCAGCTTTGGTTAGAAGGTGAGGAGACTCACACCATCCTGACCTCCTTCTTCGAGCGGCTGAAGGAGAGAAGGCCCAGGTGTGTCTCTGGACTCAGATTGAGCCGCTTTCTCCCGTCTTACGTCTCCAATGAGAAAGTGGGATCCTGTGTTGGTCTGAGTGAAGATGAAAGGAGTTTGTGAGTCAGAGAGACAGAGAGTGTTTCCTCCTAAATGAGTGTATCTCAATTAGAGTGGGAGAATACGCACCTCGTCTCCTGGGCCCATTGTTCCTTCTTCCGCAGTCTGAAACAAAAGGGTTCGCACCCTGTCCACTTCATTCTTCCCAAAACCACATTCTCCTACAAAGTCCTCTCTCTCTATTGATTTTAGCTTTGCACAAGTCAGCACAGTTCCATGCCAGAGTGTCCGAATGAAAAGTATGCGCATTTTTTGGGATCCTGTGCAAAGGAATCAAAAAGCTGAAAATTCTACAATGATTGAAAAAAAAATTGGTTCTGGATTTATTCGATATGATATTTCAATATTTTAACTACGTTCTACGTTGCACTAGTTTCTGTTGGGTAACACGTTCAGTTTTTGTGTATGATATACTTGAAATAACTCAAACAGCTCCACCTAACCCAAGTCGATGTCAGCATAGTATATGTTTTAGTACAATATGTATGCTTGATTATCTATTTACATAACATATGCTGTTGAGCCGTACAGGCGAAACAAACAAACAGTCCACTTGCCCTGGGCTGTATGAGATTCATTCTGTCACACAACAACTTTTGTTAACACCTTTGCCAATGACCAATGTCCTGGCAACATAATCCTTCACATAGAATATTCTAATTCTGGATTGCATTTAAAATGTTGATGATGCTCACATATCCGCTACAAATGACAGGACTTGACTGTTATAGCAACGTAATACGCTGAATGTGCTATCGAAATTAGTATTTTTAAATTGATATTCACGGGCAACAAAAATAATGAAGAGGTGTTAAAAAGATAAATATTTCACAATTCACAACATTGCCGATTAAAACTCAACTAATTACGCGTTGAAATTTGGAAAATTCAAAACACAAGTTACAGATCAATGACAAATGGATCAGCTAGTTTAGTGTGTTTTTAGTTAAATTAACTACAATGTAAATTAACAGAGGATTAGAATAACGTTTCAGAAGATACTTTTGATCTTTTACCGCTTAATTGTTTTGTTTAAGTTCGGCTTTGATTGAATTGGCTAACTAAAAAGCGCGCTTTCTTATTATGTACAAAGGCTAAAACATTGGCTATATGACATCTAACACGATTTTATTATTGGATTTCGCTGATCCGCCCGATACAATATTTTTCTTGAGCACCTTTCATGCAGGGTCTGACCCACTCGGACGTGTTTGCCCCTATGTAGAATAATTTCTCTAGAACGAATTGGTGCGAAAACCGTGAAAAGGGAACTGGAATTGGGCAGTTTCTTTCCTTGTAATGGCTGTGCAAAGGGAGATTAGGTGAGAGACAGGTATTGGACGGTATTCAGGTCTGACCCGACATGAAAGAAAAATATTCTTCCGCCTTCACGCTTGACCAAGACCAGGAAGGAGCGGAATTCTGCCCAATCTGGCTTTTTGCCTTCCACTCTCTCAACAGTTTGACTGGCAGAGAAAGGCATGGGAATGGGAGGAGACTTCTGCATAAATTGTTAATAGTGTCGATGGTCACTGCCAACTCAATTCCCACTCCTATTTACCCATCCTAATTCCAGCTTTATTGTTCCCAACGACCTCGTCAGGTTCCAGAATAGAACCATCAGGAAAAAGGAATGAGCTGGATCTGTGTCTGGTGAAAGACAGTTAGGATGTGGGAGACAGAGGCTGGAGTTAAAGGTCCGTGTACACAGATTAGGCATGTATTATGTATCAGATCATTGTGTCCGCTCCAAGGCAGAAAGTCAGCACTTTCTTTTATCACCGTCTCGTGTCACAGTAATTCCTTTTTGAGTTGTTCCAGATTCCTATTCCCAATGGGTTCGGCTGGGTTTAATTAAGCCCTTGTTTTCCTTCCTACGGATTGATTCATAATTGAACGAGATCCTGGTTGGCTCCAGTAATGGCTTTCTAATTTCTTTCCTTGTTGAACTCTTAGACGGTCTATTGGGCAAAAACCACTTGGGCAAAATCATTCTTCGTATTTTTTGTCAAACTGCTAAGCTATAAAATTGACAGACACGCTATATATTTATCCATTGTTTCCAGGCTAATCGAAATCCACAAATTTCAATTTTTTTCCACATAATTCGAATCATACATGCAGCACTCATCCTCAATAGTGCTAAATTTTGAAGCTACTACTGTAAATGCAAATATGGAGATTTACCCAAACACGAAATTGCAGTGATAATTTTCCAGTTGAATCAAAGTATTATCTAAATGTTCATGTCAGCTACCGAAATAATCATGTCACTTTAACAAAGTCAAAATTTCTAGCATAAAGAATTACCGGAGTGTGCTGCTTAACTTTAATGTTCATTTGTTCCTGAAAATGCATAAGTAATTTTCAAGGAGGAAACTTATTTTCCCATCTGACTTATTCAGCGGGTGCTATACTATGCCAATTTTTGCTCACCGGTTTTATATTTAAAAAATAAAGTCATCTTAAAATATCCTGGACAGTTTACTGTAAAAGAGTTTGAAAATGTATATTTGCCCAAACGACCATTTTCACTAACAGATTGTAGTATAAGGTCAAAGGTTCGGATTTGTCCTTTGACCCTATGACTTTTGCCCTATTGGCCTGGAATCATTAGACTCTCCTGTTAACGATAGAGTCCTGGGGCGGGATTCATGTACGGATTTAAATCAAAACGAATGAGTTAAATCAAAAATTTAAACCAATCTTCATTCATGAACCGGATTAAATGCTAAAACCGGGTTTAACTTGAGGAGAGTTAAACCGAAAGTTTAAA
>JAQFYU010001569.1:0-14372 GCA_034694905.1 Ceratophysella granulata
GTTTAGAATGTCATGAATAAGAATGAGCATGATGATGGCTTAAGAGAAGAACTCACATTTGGCCAGCCTCCTTTATTGGGAATCGGTTAATGTGGAAACTTGGAGTACCCAGATTTGCAAATTAGATCCACTTATTTGCAACTACAAACACTGTATTCCCATTCCCACGGTGACTCATTTCAATTGAATGAATGAAATACTTGCAATAATGTATGGCAAGTTTTTTACATGATGAATCGAAGGCAGCTGGAAGAACAACAACAAAGTGAAGGAGGTTGAAACTGTAATTAGAATAATTATTTAACAAATACTTAATTTGTTTGGAATACAGCACAGGTAGCAGAGCAGGATGTTCCAGGTGAAACGCAGGTGGATTTATGTCATCATTGTTTGCGTTAGCGTTAGCTTATTTGTATTTATTGGATTTAGATTACAGACTTGTTAAATTTTCGAATTTCTCGCTATCCAACACGTTAGCCTCAATTGAATCCAGGACTATGGATTTCATTTGAATTGAAGATTGAAGACATTGTCAATGTTTTAAAATCAAATTAACAAAATTAAATATATTAAAATTATGTTAACAAATATTTAGAATTCTTTAATTTCAGATGAGCAGTTTATTTTTCGCAGTCAATAGCACCTGGTTATCGTGCCGCGTATTTTTGGCGCGATATTCAAAATATTAGTACGTTCTTAAATCGATATGTTCTAGTACACTGGATTCAACTAAGCCGATCAAGATTTTCATTTTTGACATGACTCCAGGACCAAGTAATATTGATTTAGGGTAAATCCTCATACAATCATGAAGGGAAAATTCAAAACCAAGAACCCCAAGAACCACTAGTACGGAAAGATGCGTAATTTAGGAATTCAAAATGAGGTTCAAGTACAGGCTTCAATACACGGAATTTGACCTCGAGTTCTGTCTACATCTACAAGTAAATCATGCCCTTACTGAATAGTCAACACATGGTAAAATTGGTGCGAATTAACTTAACACCTCAAAAATCCCGTTAACTCACATTCACATGCATAAAAAATGTTCGGATTAAGATGCCGCTGCTGACAAGTCACTTAGTTCAGTTCTGAAACACCTGCTGGTCGAAGTAGTTCATAGTTCAAGTTCAGTTATTTCAAAATGGGTGTCAGTTTGTATCCTAAACTTCTTATCGTTTTCCAGATAATTCTAGCAGTATCTCAGGCTCTTTTAGTGAGTGGGAAAGGGGTAGACATAGGACGAATGCACTCGTTCATGCACGGGGTCAAGGGCTACGTGACAATCCTAGATGAGAACACGATTGAAATTAGTGGGATGACTTACGACGGGGAGGGTCCAGGAAGTTGGTTTGTGGTCGGGAAAGGGGATGACTACACGAAGGAATGGGTGGATTTGGATCATACTGTCATTCCGGATGAAAAGAATAGGTAATTTTCAAATTGTGTTAAGAATTTGCAGAATTCGAAATCAGTTAAATTCACTTTGAACTTTCCAGATGTACCCAGATAAGGAGATATTCCGGAGAAACTATTAAATTGAGGGTTCCTGGAAAATTGGCAAATTGGGATTACCTGGCTATTTACTGTATTAAATTTAATCATAATTTCGGTTACATCGGATTTCCTGAAAATGCAAAAATTCCAGCCACTAAAAAGGCAAGTCTGTTAACATCCGTGAATTTGTTACCTAAGTAACTGAAAAATCAATATTCTTTTTTTGGGTTGCAGGGTGCAAAAAAAATTGAAGTCGATACATGTAAGTAAGGGTTAAAATTCAATTTTGTTTTTCAGTTTTATGATTCTTAATCTTGGTATTCTTTTTACGTCAAGGCGAGGACGTGGAGCACATTGACGGTGAAGTCAATCGAGCACCTTCATGTACACCTTGGCCGGCTTGCTGGAACAAACCAGATGCAAATGACGAAGATGACGAAGATAGTGAAGAAGAAGAACGAAAACGTAGCAAACCGTTAGCGTTATAAAATGTGGACATTTGTAAAGAACACATACGATTTAACTTATTTTGCAATTATATAGAAAATTTACTAAAATACAAATATCAATGTTAATTCCTTACTAAAAATCGGTTTTCAGGGGCGTACAAATAATTTGCAGAAAATGACTGTAACTATTGCACTTCAATAATATTGTTTTCACCATTTAATGAATCTTGTACCGAAAAATTCGTAAATTAAGCCTTCGACCGTTTATACCTACCGAAATTGCGTGATTCATCGTAATAATACCAAACACGCTCAAGTATAAAACCTTTGTCTTGTCATAATCTAAGAAAAATGCCTAGTATCTGTCGTATGTCTCAGGAAAATCATTGAAGCTGAAGCACTCTTCAAATTCAGACTGAGAAAAACTGGTGTATCATTAAATTCTGAGCTGTGTGCCAGTCCAGTGTGTAAGCCATTCATTCATTCATTTTATTTTATAAAAACTTGAACTGAATGAACCAACATCCTCCACTTAGGCTCAAGGAGTTGCGCGAGTTGCTGGATAACAGGAAATGAAATCAGTTCGTAATTACTATTGTTGATAAAGAAGGCTTCTCTTTATTGTAGCACCAATAACAAACCTACCTGGACTACTGTAATAATAGAAATATTGAAGAAGAAGCTACCACCAACACCACGTACCTCAAACTTCATACTTAGCTTGACTTGAACTTTGAACAAGAATCCGCAATGACTTTTATTTTTTATTGTTATAAACTTTTTCTGACTCCTGATTACATAACCAGATTCAGCCGAGTAATCTGTCTGCATCTCAGTAATTGAATTATCAGTATTTAATTAAATTACAACGTGCTCTTTTTGGATGGGCAATAAATTCATGCTATTCCTTCGTTAACCTGATATTTGCATTTAGATATGCTAATATTTGAATTTGTACGGGTATGCACATACATGGTTAAAGTTTGACCCGCTCAAAAGTTCAACCACTTGACCAAACACAATGGCAAATGGTTGACTTAAATGCTACAACGATTAAGAATACGAAGTATGTGTTAATTTGACATTTTTGAACATAAAATACTGACATGTTTTTCAAAGGTCTCATTTTCCGGCTTAATAAGATAACCCATATATGTAGTATGATATACATTCTAATTGATATTAATTAAACGTTATATTAATTATTTATGCACAAAAATTTCAGCATTCGAATTACTCATCACAAGGTTAAGTAAACCGGTTGACCTCAGAGAGCCAGTCAGCTGTCCCCATGCTCTAACATGGATAAGCATGTGGCGCCAAATTTAAACTTCTAATAGAGCCTTAAATATGCTATATGAATTCAAACGAACATTATTTGTAACGAGATTTTTGAGGTAGGTAATTAGCTACTATAGTTACTTACTACAAAAATTGTAAAAGATGAATTCGGTCTCGCTCACCATCTGCAATCAAGGTTCGCACGACAAAACCGATGCCGAAAGTAGCCCATGAATTATCATGCATCTCATTATTATTTCAATTTGAAAAAGCTCTTTATTCTTTAGCACGTATTTCAGTAAAAAGTGAACACTGAGCCCTTCGCTTGCAATCTGACGCCCCTTCATCTCAATGTTAGAACGCATAAGGCGTTCCACTGTTTCTTAATGAGAAGATGAGCCTAGCCGATTTGAAGGGTCCCTTCTGCTGCCTTCTTACGCAATCTTAAGCTTCCCTTGATTTAGTTCCCAGTTCCCACGGCCCTTTGGAGGAATCGTCGACTATTTTTAAGATCAATGGAAAAAACTGGTTTTATTATTTATTTCACCCGAAATCGGTTCTTTCTGTACATGCTACATGTGTTGCCTGTTGCGTAATTCTATTGTTTAGAGTAAATTCTAAGCACTTCCTCCACCGAGATGAAAATCTAATAAAATACCGGTTATTTTGATGAGTCTTAAGAAAACACATAAATAATTTCATAAAATACGCACTGCTAAGCGAAACAAAGCACACATGGTCCAGAATCTTTACGCAACTTAAATAAAAGATTAACGCCACTCAAGCTGGGTGTAATAAGTGTAACCAAATATCCACAATTCATTAAATATGAAACAAAATCTAATTTAATTATAAGAAACAGTCATGTGAGAGGTCATAAACTGCATGCAATGAATAAATTAGCTATTCTACCGTTGCGTAAAGTAGTAAAAGGAAATTCCTTGATGCTAACTTCAACGGAAACAGATATCTGCTGATCAAGTTTGTTGAATCAGATTGATGCATCGCCTGTATTTAAAAAAATGTAGCTCAGTTTAACTAATCATCCGATTGTCGGCAAAATGGAAAGGCTATTCTCAGCAAGACTCAATCACGAGTAATTTAATTAATTCATCTAAATCCGCTGATACGCTGCCTAGATCAACAAAAAATCATTAGTTGCACTGTAGCAGGAGCTCCGTGTCATTAATTAGCCATGAAGACAATGGGATCAAAATGGCTTCCGAATTACTCAAGTTTCAATGAGCAGTCTCAGCAGAATTCCGAAGCTCCATTCAACTCAGCATTTGAATATGCTACTCCTTCAAAACGCCCACCTGTCAATGCATCAGCTTCAGCCACTTCGTTTGCAATAGTCCTGGCATGCCATCCACCTGAAGCCTTCTTTTGTGTATTGACCTCGACTTTAAGACGTAAAAAGAGAGTCTGAATCAGATTACTTTGATGATCCACAACAAACGCTGATAATAAGTTCATTCTTTCCCTGATTATCTTTCAGTACAATACAAGCCGGAAGAAGCTGGTCAAAAGCTACCAGGAAAAAAGGGTCTCGATTAATAACGTCACTTTGGTCACACTACTGTAGTGTAGTAAAAGTCCTTTAAGCAAAAACTGTGTATTCCAATTTAATTTGGCAAAAATAGAAGGAAATACCTTCATTAGAAGTAATTTTTGATAATTTTATAATATTTTTTCTTAATTTACTACCTTGATCGATATCGGTTTTTCGGTTTAATAAGAAAATGTGTGTTTAGTATTTATTCCGCATGTACTTAATAGAATAGCAATTAAATTAAATTAAACTATAAATTAAAAAAAACTAATTTAAAACATACGACATACGAGATACTTACGAATTAATTGAACTACTTAACCAAAATTTCCAAAAAACGTATTTAAAAAAGCTTGTATTAATTAACGTTCACCCCAAATTCCCTTAGAAGTTGTCAACAGAATGCAAAAAATCCGACGTAATCAATCGTAACCAACTAAATTTAAAAAATATATATGTTATGTAATTTCAAATCGTTTGTAAAAATGTTAACTTCAAGAATATTACAAGGAAATTTTATATTACTAGGTTATTTTTATAAATATTATTTTCAATCGCAACAAATTTTTTTGCCTAAAATTTTCCGTGACCAATTGTCGAATTCTCGTAACCCATTTTTGTCTCATTGTTTAGCTAATGCTACAATTAAACTTTTTTCCTGCCAATAATGCTTTCGAATGAAAGTATTTCCAAGAACATTTTTTTCGCAATTGAAGAACCAACGGAGAGACAATTGGAAGATTTTCAACGTGCTTGTGCTCTGGTACTCTTGTGCTGCCTCCTTATCCTTATCCTCTGAACATCACATTTACATCATCCCTATCTTTCATGATGGTCAACCACAAGTAAAGCTATGACGATGATGATATGATGGTCCAGCAGCTTGTTCATATGTTTGGCTCTCAGGAGAGAATGAATATCAAAACCCTCACCACTATTTTTTGAGAAGTTTGAGAAGAACCTACTGACCGGAAATGGTCACAAAAAAGAGTTGAAGTCGTCGGCCCGATCTTATATATTTTATAGACTCTTCATCTCCATTTTTTGTCTTTAACCTGTGGAAAAAGCTTCAACTTGAGACAGGCTACACGAAAAGGAAGTGAAAAAAAACTCGTGATACTCTTCAGTAAGTTAAGGAGATTTGATTACATTAAACAGAAGCAGAATTACGTTGTCTTAAATGATTATTTATTAATCATCTTGGAGGAAGAATAAAATCCGCAGAGTTCTGTAGTAAATTGTTTGAAAAAGTCAGTAAAAAACCTTCCCGCAAGGAGTTGTGGCATTGCCTTTGGTCCAGGGAACACAACAGCAAAATTATGAATTATGATCATAAATCAAAGTAAACGAGCTTCTGTATGCTGGTTTTCAACAAAACAAAGATCTTTGAGCCCTATCAACGATAGATCAAAAAGTTTTTGAATTATTGCTTCAGCCTTCCCACATTTTGTATTATTCAATATGAACACTTAATCAAAAGATCAGATACCAGATAATTCATTATTCATTTACGTTATTTAAAAATAGATAGTTAAGTGGAAATGGAAAGATATCTATTAATATCAAACTAAAGAGATTTTTTTTAAATATTTTGGTTTCCATTTCAATAAAATATACTCTTCAAAAAGTTGAGCACAAATGTCTCAACTAGCCCCATTCCTTGTATTGGTTCGAAATTCGAAAGGCCAATAACGTTGGTACTTCAAATTCAGACCCAACATCACACCAGCGAATCAAGCTGTTAAAATAATACAATGGCGTCAACCTTTTAAAAAATTGTCAAATTTTGAATTGCTGAACCAAAAGCAAACAATGCTAATGGCCATAATGGAAATCCTTGTCATTCCGAAACATCTCAAGCCGTAGTGTGCGCCCCACAACTCATTTCCACTATCCTTCAATTTAATGACGAAGGATTAATTTCGCCGTGCTTCCTTCCAACCGGCTTTCAGCTTCATTTGGAATTTAGGCCTTAAAAATGTCAAAGAAATCCTATTCCCAATACTAATTTGAATTCACGTAGGCATGACTCAAGAGGGTTTCCTTGCTTCAACCCCAGTTGTTCCTTCAAGCTCCAAATGGGACTTCCATGTGCCTCATTTAAGAAAAAACTAAACAAACAAGAAAGTGAAATAAATAATAGTAAGTAGCCGTCCCATCGCGTACCGCGTCACCCTACTTTGAAATCTGAACCTAAAAAATTGTCAACTTTCAACCCTTCTTGCATGAACATGGCATAATGACTCGTGTAAGCTTATACCTTAAAAGTTACCTTTTTCGCTTCAATGAAGCCGAAGAACCTCTAGTTAAATGCAAGATGCTTGAATATAAGTCATTTTAACATAACAGACCAAATAATCATAAATTATGTAACTATGGTGTGCGTCTTTATTTTGCCACCTATTTTTAAATCATAGAGCCTAAGGCCACGTCTGGACACCAAGCATAATTCTATTTGCATATTAATATGTCAATTGAAGATATCGACAGCGAGTGGGTGAACCTGAATCATTTTATCGAATAGTATTATTTACTGCAATGCACACAGAAAGTGAAATAACATCTGAGGAATCTTAACCCAAAACTTTAAAAGTACAGAAAGACGATTCTTTTCGTGCGTATTCTATTATTTCCAAGTAGGAGTGCCCATGGTCACGGTTCGGAGGATAGGCTGGCTTCAAGCACATACACACAAAAAATGTTAAGAAAATAATCCAATGGATAAAAAAATACGAATTAAAGCATTACATGGTTCATATGAAACTACAATGAGAAATCCTTTAGTGTTTCCTTAAGGCATATTCATTTTGGATGGTCCAGGCAGGCCAGGTTATAAGAAAACGGCTCGGAGCAATTGTAATAAGTACTACAAACTACAATAATTTACAAATTTTGCATAGACGAAACGGAGCCCATGACGTGATGCTGAGCACAATGGCCTTATAACCACTGTGACAACATTCCTTCGTTAAGCAGGGTGAAAGGGTAGGAGGTGCGGAGAGGTGGCCCAGTGCATACCGAATTTGAATTATTCCTCATGTGACACGCACCACGGACAATAGACATTTTTCTTAACTGGGGTTGAACTTGCTTTAAAGAAAGATGTTGCTGCATGTGTTTACGTTTGGACAAAAATTGACTTCAGACTCGTAAAATTTTTCCAAAAATTAAGAAGGGTGTTCCAGGTTTGAATTTGGCGCCTAATGTATTTAAATTTGGCGCCTCAAATTTGGCGCGCGAATTCGAAATTTCCCAATTATTCAAATGTCAACTTTCAAATGAGTCACCTTTATGCTAGAATATTTGGTTTTACCCTACCGAGACGAGAGGTTCAAACTTTCAACATAAACAAATACACATCGCATGGTGCCAAATTCAAAATACTAGCAGGCCCTTAAGATTCGAACTATAGTCGGCTTCAGCGCGCAGTATTTCAAAATACCGTTTCCTGTAACCCATAAGGTCGTATTTCCTAGATCCGGTCACGTTCATTCATCATGTATCGCTTTTAATTTAATGGATCAAAAATGAAAATAACAGTATTTGACAACTATTCGCCTGATCTAAGTAGCACTGGTAAAATGCTAGAAAATCTTCACCATTGCCGATGATGAATGACTCAACTGCTGTGTTAAATTCCTCATAAACCGGGTCTTGCAGGTATTCCATCAGTTACATCAATACTCGATCATGATCCTCATTGATCTTGATTCCTGAAGGGGATCGATGAAAAGAAAAGGACTTTCTCATGAGTAGCTCACTAGGCAAAGTTTACGAAGTTTTTTTTGAAAACGAAAAGGTCAATTTCCATTCTTTGGCTCGCTTAAACAGAATGCTCTTACATCATGGAACACAAAAGATTTAGGGAACCCGGAGACACGACACTACCAAAATATAAGGTGTACATTTAAATGGTTTTTTGGGGGTGGGTGCAGGAGTGCTCATTTCTACTTCTATCATAAACGAAACGAAGAAAAATCTTCATGCATATTTTCACCCTCAACTGAACATAATGAAAACTGAAGTTTTTTCTAACAATCTCTGCTTTTCTTATAAAACGTCAACTTTTGCTCTGCAAAGCCGTTGAGCCGGACGGGTCTTATGCATGGCCAATGCCCAGTGTCAAAGCATCTGAAAGTTTCGGGCTTTTCGGGTTTCACCTGACGGGTGTTCGTGCTATGACTTGTGACGTTCGGTCGAACGTCAACACTCGACACCGGAAATCGACACAACCTTGCAGCATATCAAACAAATTGCATCGTTGGTTGAATTCGAATTGGATTCACGCAAAACATGATGAAGTCTTTGAAAAATTCCGGTCTTTCAGTAATCATCATTAAAGCTGCCGAAAGCAGGATTTTTTGGAGTCTCCAAATGATACGTTTACAAAAATAAGGCCCTACTCCGCCCACACTATACTGTGAAGAGGTCGTCTTGTAATAGGAAGGAACATTAACGTTTACGTGTGTACTTTCCTTAAGATTTTAACAAGAGACCTTCACGCTCGCTCCGCTTCTTGAGTTTTCAACAAGAGAGTCAACTCAAAGGCGAGCAGACGACAGAGCTTCTTGTACAAAAAAATTTGAAATCAACTCAAGGGTGACGTTTCGTGTCCAGTGAAATGCAATAATGGCGTCCCCAGATTTCAGGTTCTGATTTTAAATTTATGCTATGACATCTTAAAAACGAGTCTTATGCATTTTTATGCAGAGCAGGTGTTTAATTTAATAATGGTTTCATGCGATTATTTTTGCAAATTTCAGGTAGCCTCGTTTTCTCAAAAACTATTTAATATAATACATAAACCGCATATTCTACTTAAGCTTTCAGTTTTACCGGAGTGGTTTGCATGCACGGTTGCTTACCCTACATAATTACTACTTCGAAACGCAAAACAATGGATATTGACATGTAGCCATAATTGTCGGCATGTACTTTCTTTGTTTTCCAAATGCCGAATGCATTTTACCTGGCCAGGGACAGGACTTTAAGGTTACGCTAGGGGCTTCCATGTTCCAGAATTTTCATCAGTTGAAGAAGTTTTATTGAAGTCTCCACAAGAATAGGCACTTAGGTTTCCGTTCCGCTCTGATACTTTAAGTGGAATAGCATCTCCATATCATAGGCAATTTACTTACTCAAGTATATAATGAATTGCTCCTGCACTTTGGAATGCGTCGTTGCAGGTGGGTGCCTACCTTACATATTTAGTTATTTTATTATGTTCATAACAACGTGACGAGCTCTGGAATTGGTCCTGGTCCATAGGTACAGCTAGATTGTTGGCGCTGCGCTATGTCACCTGAACGTGCTTCTTCGTTGAATTCATTTATCAAAACCGAGCGAGAGCTGGTTTCTGTATTCGAATGTGCATTTAATGTATATTTTGGCCACTAGTGTTCTGTGCAATAACATCATAGCGAATATTCTTTTGAATTGCATCCTTTTGTCGATATTCTCGCGATTCTTTAACATTGTCATCAAACGCACACATCAAAACAATGATTGGAATGATTCATTTGCTTAAAACAACATTGGGCATGAAATTCGTAGCTACAAATTTGCATTTAGATTAGACACTGGGCTACTGGGCTCCTAGGCTATTGGCAAAATTCCACATTAGTACAGAATATTTCTTAATTCGTCAAATCAGTCACATGCTTTTGCTATGATTCATGAATTTGCACAGAATATAGAATAAGTACTTATCTATTTACGCCACCACACCTAACTCAAATTGAAGATTTTTGTAAAGCACTTGAGTTACAGATTTGAATAAAAAAGAAAACAGAATCCCTCAAGATAAGTGAACACAAATACACTATACTCAATAATCTCAAACAAAACTGAGATTTTAACAACCTGTAATTGAATCACCATTTGCATAGCCTAAATATCTTGGGTGAGTGACAAGATTAAGCGACTCAGATTTTTTATGACTCACATCCCCCTCTCAGATTTCCCAGTGTTTGAAAATAAATGAGATTAATGCGGAATAGGCCGAAGTTCATGGTTCTAATTTCTAATAGCATCATGTACATATAATGTGGGAAATGTACCATAGTGCCTAATGAGCCTAGCCTAGAAATTACGGGTAATAAGAACCAGGGCCATAATTGAACGCACAATGCATCAGAAAATGTGTTTATAGAGCCTTTTGTATTATTAGTAAGTATCGTGTGATCATTACTACGCACGGCGGAAAGGATCTTCTCTGCTGCAGAAAAAAGGTAATGATCAAAAGAATTACCAAGACACGATGACATGGAAACGGACCAAGGCCATTCAAATTACAGTAGAATCTCAGCATAGTAAAAAATGGTCCTTAAACCCTTACGCACTTGAAAGTCTTCCTTTCCCAATTTACACTTCGTAGCGTGAAGAAAATGACAGCAATCTGGGATCTGGGATTTGGAACTTCTGAATACATCATGTACAAGACACAAGACTTGCAACAAAACGTCTTGTCTTGCCGGTAATCATCCAGAATCCCTTTAACACCAGAGATGCATTTTTCTCACTTAACGTAACAGACTACGTAACATGTTCCCTTGGATTAAGGGATTTTGGTGTATGGGAACCAAGACTAGAGATGGTTATTAACGGTTGACGTGTCAAAGGCAAAGTCAAGGCACGACAAGACCACCTAATTATAGGCATGGGAGTGAAGTCCATTGTATTGTATTGGTTACATGTTACGTACAGAAGGTAGGGAACGACAGTTATGTTATAATTTTCATTGTTGTGCATAAATTAAGGATTCCACCTATTGTTGAACATAATAGACCAAAGACTCCGTGTCCATGTTTAACCAGGTTGTACCGTACGCTTACCTCCGAGGGCGGAGTCGTGTTAGCCCAGTAATTAATGAATAGCTTGCGTAAAGAGCTTTCACCTCTCTCACATCTTCAACCTTTGCAAATTCATGCATGTTTAAACAGCTTTTTTGCAATATGCAAGCAAAGTAATAGACGAGCAGCAGCAAGCTAGCCAGCTTAATATCAGCGAAATACCCCATTTCTGTAGAAGTATGAATGTTTAAATACGATATTTTGCATTTTACATTTAAAGTAAATATCCGGCTTTAAAACAATAGACGAGATCGTGGAACGACATGTGAAAGACAAATATTTAACAGTTCATTCATTGAGAATTGACAACCTGACTTTGGCCTGCCTAATAAAGCATGAGAGTGAAGCCTAATTTCGATTTTTACTCAAAAAAATCAAAGTTTTGCCGGAAAAATAGCATATTTTGTATTTGCTTTTGTCTAATAACAGGTGTTAATATTTGGGCTTACCTCGTTCTTCCGTCCGTCCAGTCGATCCACTTCCAAGATTAGCTTCAACTAAGGCAGGTCGAAGGTCAGCTAGTAGAATGAAGATGACCATGATCCAGGTCGTCCGAGACGAAAAAGCTGGAATTCGTTCCTTCATTTTGCTCCGATGACAAAGGAAACGTAAACAGTCAAATTTGAATTTTTGATTTTCCCGGCGAAAAGAGTCAACGCTAAAAATGCGTCCACGTTCAGAGTTTCAGTCTCCCGAGTCACAATCTTGGCATCTGCTCAATGAATCAGCAGTGAGTCAAAGTCAAGGTGTCCAATGTCCAAACTTGGTCCAAGCCGATGACGAGTTGAACTTATTGTTGTAACTCTGTCATTAATGGGAAACTCGTTCAGTCGTTCAGATGATTCACTTTCGTTCCTTGAGGCCAAAATCTTAGTCAAATTCCGTGTAGCTCGAGATGCTCAAGATTTGGAGCTTTACGATCCACTACTATACTAATGCTTCTACTAAATCCCTGGTGAGTCGTGTCTTGGTCTTGACGTGCTATTTAAGGTCACTTAAAAACAATTTAGTCGTTAACGCTAGTCAAAAATAACTTTGCTCTTGTTCCAGGCACCAGTAGTTCGCCTATTTACGATTTGCACTTCGCACTTAATATTTTTGTTTCCTTATTTTCAAGAAGATCACGTAATCCTTCAGCCTTAGTATGTATATAGTAGATGTGTAGCTGCTCCAATTTAACTTTAATAAACTGAAATTCAGACGAATGAATGAGTTTTCAAGTGTCAGATCCAATCCAACAAATATTATTCAATTTCACGATTCATTCACCAAAAAAAAACGCAGGTATCGTATCACACACGGCTTGTTGATTTTTTTTCAAAGGTGACGGTGACGGTAGATGCAAGTTACACAAGTCAAATATCAAACATTAAAGTATGCCAGTTAAGTTTAATATTATCTTTCACTCTGCTCAAACTAAATGATATGATTGACGAGGTTTCCAAGAATTCAATCCAGTCAATAAATTATAGCGGATGAGCTCACTCAAGTTCTGCTTCAATTGTGATCGGATTGTCAATTTGCATAATGTACTGGGCTTATTGTCGAATTTGTCGATTTGCAAGTTGCAATTTGCAATATGTCACTGAATATCCAGGTTATTAAGATACGATAAGAAGATTGAGTTGTAATTAGTTTCCTTTTTACTACTGTTGTGTTTACAGGAAGAATCTCCTCGTTGTCTTTCTTATCTCTTGAGTCAATAGACAACGTTGACAGTGGGACACGCGTTGGTTGTAAATCCAATTCTCACTTCACTACTGTCTGTAATTTCAACACCGGTTTTTTGCGTGTCTGAGACCAGAAAATTAATTTTCTGATCTTCTGAAGCCTGTTCTCACTATCTCATATATTCAATTCACTACAGGTGAAGGTGAGGATCGAGTTGACGTTGACAGTCGGAGTAAAATCAAATCAGGTTTGAAGTTGATGAAAAAACGCCTATTCTGACCTCTAAAGTGTGTTTATAACTGATAAGCGGAATTGGGCACTAATCAGTGATAATTTGCTGATTTTAACCAGGAAATAAACACTAGAACTGATTTCATTTTTATGGAATTGGCTTGGGTTAATTTGAACTGGAGTAGTATTTTGGACTTGTTTGGCATTATTAGTACAAAAGGGTTTGAGCGTGGCTTGGCTTTTTTGTGGCCTGTTGGGTTTGGAAGACAATAGGGAAGAAATTCGATGTAGATCTGAGCCGCGTTCAGAACTTACTGACTTGCATGAATGTAGTCAACACTAACACTCTGAGTTTTGTGGTGGTTGACTATTGAGAGATTTTTTCAGTGTTAGATATTCCTGCTGGGAAAACGTTCAAGTTCTCTGTGAACCACCCATCTGTACTTTTAACGAGCAGAATATGTCTGCAGAACAATGAACGAACATACAATGCACAGATGTATGTAAATACTCTGCAAACACATTAGAAACTTTTGCTATATCGACGTCTTTTTATGATGAGGCGAGAATTCCATACTGGAAGGAAAGGAACCAACAAATTGGCGAATTTTTTGGTATACAAAAGTTTGTAAACCGGGAAAAACCAAAGTGGTTAGCTTAAGACGCACTTCAGTACCATCCAAAGTAAACAGCATAAAACTGGTAAAAGAGACCTGGCTACCAAGCAGAAGCAATGTGGGAAGTCAATGAGCAAAAACTATTGAGCATATATGGGTCCCAGTTTATGAGTATGAAGCAGTTGCTATGCAGTATTGAGGAGTTGCTAAGCAGTAAGAAACA
>JAQFYU010001570.1:0-14368 GCA_034694905.1 Ceratophysella granulata
GGGTCGGGTCACGATTTCCACCCGACCCGAAATGTTCGGGTCGGGTTCGGGTCGAACTGATTTTAACCCGAAAATTTCGGGTCGGGTCGGGTTTCGGGTCGGGTCAGCCAAAAACTGACCCGTTTCCATGCCTATTACAGAGGAATATTCATTTTGAATCACTGCAGCAACATTGCGTTTGGGAAAATTACAGTACCATTTCTCAAGTTACTGGGGAGCTCTGCAATGATTTTGACCTTCGTCGCCGTGGTTCGACTTCAAAGTCATTTGAATGCTCTGGCGTTTCTCCTCATGATCATGACACAATTGAGTATGTTGCTTCTTATAATTCCGGCTTCAATTCTTATGTCAAGTTTGTATGACATGTCGGCACAATTTCCAAGAAATATGGCGTCCATCATTAAAAATTCGGAAATTGCCCGGAATAAGATCTATCAAGCCCAGCTCAAGTCCTGTCCCGTCATTCGATATCAAATTGGAAATCTGTATTATATGGAGGCCAAGGCCAAGCTAACCCTTTTGAACACTGTTCTTGATAGACTTGTCCCCTTCCTTATATACACAAATAAATAGTTCCGATGTCCATACAACACAACTAACGAAGGCAAACCTGCAGAGCTCAGCAACCGCGCGCCGCATTGTGCTCGTGCTCAAACTCAGTATTCGAGCTTTTCGAATTTGTGTTATATCTCAAAATTAAGTTCATCCCGAAATTCGCAAGTTGGAGTTGGAGGTGAAGGTGAACCTACATTTTTGTGGGCCAAGAACGTGGCCCACTTGCAAAATTGCCTAGCGTGTAGTAGGTTTGTTTTGCTGTACACAAAGGTGGCTAATAATTTTATCATTAGTTTAGTTGTGATTGTAGATTGTAGCTTATAGTCGTCGTAAGTAGAACTACACGTTTTGTTTATTACTTAATCGTATTCAATACATTTAGCTTATTTAAGTTTCAAAAATGCCCGCATATTTCAACTATGTAGCCGTTATCAATAAGCTTAAAATTCACACCATAAAATAATTGAGTTGAAATTGACAGTTGACACGATTGAATAAATACATATTTATGATGTATTGCATTGTTTCGGATTTTGGGATTTTAAGATACATTAATCAAAACAGTGAATACGATAAATCCCAAACTTTCTATTATGACAACACAACGGGAAAATTTTGAGATTGAGATGACAAACTCCTTGCAAAAGGGTTTTAGTAGCGGGAGTCTTTGATCTTCATTTGTTCTGCCTAGTGAGCTGAAACGGTAAATTCAGCGGTACTTGTTATTCAATTATTGTTACTTTTCACACAACCACACAACAACACTCAGACATCAGAAAGAAGCAGATTCACTGATGTGACGTGTCTCACTCTGACCCAGTTGTTGGTTTGCGTTTGGTAGATAACGGATAACGGGACAAACCGATAACCCAAGTCAAAGCCCAACATCAACTTCAATCAATACTAGTCAGACGGCGAAGGGCGCAGCACGACGTGGCACCGTAGTACACCTTATGAACCCTGTATTTCTCTCAATTCTTGTAGCGGCCTCGAGATCCAACAGAAACAGAACCCTAATTAAGGTAATTACTAATTACATAATTTAGTACTTACTTAAATACTACTATAAAGCAATCAAATTAGAATCAGATCATCCAATAATTCCTTTATATTGTATGTACATTTTATATCGTTTGAACAACTCAGAGCGTCACATAACAGTTTCGACCCGCGCAACGGTCAACGGTTTAGTATGGTATAGCTATATCTCATGAAATATCTTGGTCAAAGGTCATCCTACATATTTCCAGATGCATATTATATTTATGTCGCGTATCGCAATCGTATGGCATAGCCCATAGGCGTGTATGTCATATCATTTGTGGGTCCAGTATCAGCATCCCGCCGTGCCCGGTGTCACCTGTGTGTTTGTATCGCTATGTTGCAGGTCATGGTATAATGTCCGAACATTCACATTCCAAGTCAACATGCAACATTTGACATGCACATATATTGCAAATTGAGTAGGTCTGTATTGTATATTATGTGTATGTTGTATGTGTAATATTATGTTTTGTAGAATTTTATGCAGATACTTGTATACCATTAGTGGACAGACAACACTGTCTGGAAAACCCAAAATTGGATTTGCTAAGTATCTGTATTATTGATTTGAGTTGAGATAAAAGAATTGTCAACTCGCTCTGTCGCTCTCTGAATCCCATTTTTGTTTTGGAAAAGATGAGAAGTTGAACAATTATTCTCTCTAATCTCTAAAACGAGTCCCTGCACTCAACAGGAATAGTTCCTTGTCCTTGAACGAAGATGAGTGCTGGGAATTCCTACACAGATCACCACGTTGACTTTGTGTCATCTGAAACTGGGACATCAGCCTCTGAAATTCTCCACGTTCTCATCTCAATTTCTTTCATGCCCTTCCTCGCCTCTGTCTTAATTCCATGGATCGTTCCGCCCACCTATTCAGGTGAAATTCTGGGAAATAAGAAGCTTCGATGGTTGGTCCGTGCTGGAATTGAATATCCTATTGTCATCATTCTTCCAATTCTCTTCATCACAGTTCTGGCTGGAAGTGATGCTCAAGATCCGAACTATGCTCACATTTCATTTTGTATTCCAACAATTATCCTGATTGCTTCCTTGAGCCTCATTGTCATCAATCATTCAATTACACAACCGAGTTGGGCGGGTTGGAAGGCGGAATGGAATCGGATCAAAGGAAATAGAATTCCCTGGTTGAGTCCAGAAATTAAATCTCCAAGAATCCCGTTCATAACTAATTACAGAGCCATCGTTACCTACATCACTGTGATCTCTATTCTCGCTGTGGATTTTGCTATTTTTCCAAGAAGGTTTGCTAAGACGAAAACATTTGGATTTAGCCTGATGGACGTTGGGACGGGAAGTTTTGTTTTTGCAAATGGAATTGTGTCGAGTGAAGCCAAGAATTTGAAGTCCAATTTGAAAAAAACCTTGATTTCATCTATTCCGCTGTTTGTTCTTGGATTTATTCGACTCGTCTCGCTCAAAGGTAAATATTTCTATGATTTCATATGACCGAACTTACTTTCTATGTATAGTTTTATTGAAACTAAGTTCTGTGAATCATGCTAATTTTTGCTTTGTAGGCCTGGAATACCATGAAGTGACGGAAGAATATGGAATTCACTGGAACTTTTTCTTCACATTGGCCTTTGTCAAGATTTTCGTCGGAATTCTGTTCACTTTCATCCGTCCAACTTCGTCACTTCCTCTCGCTTTTGCAATCGCCATAATTTATGACATCTTCTTGACTCAGACGGGATTTCAAACAAATTACCTTCTGAATCCCGACACGCCTCGTCAGGCCAATCTGATCAATGCGAACCGAGAAGGTCTCTTTTCTTCAATTGGCTACGTGTCCATCTACCTTGGGAGTGTTTACTGCGGTCAGCTCATTTACAAAAACATTAAAATTCGAGAAACGGTTCAAGACTGGTTGGTGTACTGCGGGCAAGCTGGAGCTCAAGTTCTTATTCTCTGGTCATTTGCCTATCTGTCCCATAATTATGGAAATCCAAGCTGTCGACGAGCAGGAAATCTTTCCTACATCCTTTGGGCTCTTGCGACGAATTATACAATTCTCTGGTTTCATCTGAGTCTCAGCTTAGCTCAGATCATCTTCCAACACTTGGGTCTTCTTCATGGTCCACTCATTCATCATTGGCTCGAACACAAGGAGAAGAACCGGAGTTCAAATGAACTTATTGAATCAATTCATCGCGAGGAAGAAAGGAATGAAAGACTCAAATCTCGAATTGAACAGGACAAAAAGGCTGAAGATGCTCTACGCCTGCTGGAAGGGAAAGTAGAGATCATTGCAGACAAAATTAAGGACAAGGAAACGAGTTCTAAGGATTTGGAGGATTTCGCTAAATTACTTGAATTGGAATTGGCGAGTCTAGGAAAAGCATGCAGTCAGGAAGAGCCGGAGATTGATGAGAGTCAACCGGAAGTTCGGAGGAATTTGGTGGAATTACCAGATTTGACTTCAGCTCCAGTAACGCTTGAAGCCGTTTGCTACAATGGACTACTTGTGTTTTTGTTGGGGAATTTGTTGACAGGGCTTGTTAATTCATTGGTTTACTCTATTTACACGCCGGATCATATTGCACTTGGGATTCTTTGGATTTATGCCACTGTGATTATTTTAGTTAGTCTCAGTTTACATTGGTTCAAACTTCAGTTCAAGTTTTGGTAGAAATTATTGTAGTGATTCAATTCAAATATTATCAGTATATACTGTCCAAGTCATTTAGTCCAGCACAACACTTCTTTATACTGTAATTTAACCATTGTAGCTCATGTTACCTGATTTTTCACAATTTGTTGAATAAATGAATCAAAATTCAAAATACATTGCTCAGCTGGTGCACGGTTAATCGGCCTTGTTCATTGAATATATATGCCATATTTCATAAATACAGTAATAGCCAAAACATTTGAAGTCATTTAACAATATATAAATTCTCATTTTGAATTTAACAGATATCAAGATCAGCCTGGCAACGAAATTTTAGTGCAAGTTCATTGTTCTCAACTGAAACACTCACCCAGCAGAATCGTACGAATTCGAGCTTAATTCCACGTCGTCCGGCTCTTCCAATTTTGCAAGGTATGTTTAGGGTTGGTGGAGGAAGACCTTAGTACTTATATTAGGAAATAGTGACCTTCTTCGTTTCTCACTTGCATGGGGCAAGTCGCAGGTTCGCCTTTAGCAAATATTGAAATTGGATTAATATATTCGACTGATTGAATTCGACAGCCTCTTAAAAATATCTATATTTAAATTGCTTCCATAATCCATGTTAATTGTTCAAATTCAGGTTTTCAAGTAAGAAATCTATTCTCGACGAAAGCAAAGACCATGACTGTAAATCCGTCGTCACCCGTGTTCAACTATCCGACTGTCCGTCGAGATGAGAGCGTCCAGGAGGAGTATCACGGGAAAACGGTAATCGCGAGTCTCCCTGGTCTACAAATTAGTTTTCACGATTTTAGAAATCCTAATTCTTGCTTTGCCGTAGATTGCTGACCCGTACCGATGGCTGGAAGATCCGGATTCAGAGGAGACAAAGGCTTTTGTTGAAGCTCAAAATAATCTGACCGTTCCCTACTTGGAGGGATGTAAAGATCGGTCAAAACTGAATCAACGACTCACGAAGCTCTGGGACTTTCCAAAATATGGTGTTCCTCACAAGCGGGGCAAGGCCTACTACTTCTTCAAGAATTCTGGACTTCAAAATCAAAGGTATTGGTATTATACTACCCATATTTACTTCACTAAATGCCTAAATGGTTGCCTTCTCACTAAATGTTTATTTCCATTATTTGCAGCGTCATGTATCGACAAGAAAGTCTGGACGGAGAGCCTAAAGTATTCCTTGACCCGAACACGCTCTCAACGGACGGTACAGTCGCAATTGGTACTTACTCCTTTTCCAAGAATGGCGATACTTTCGCCTATGGTCTGTCAGGAAGTGGGTCCGACTGGGTGACGATTCATTTCAAGAACGTCGCCACGGGTGACGATTACCCGGAAGTTTTGGAAAAAGTGAAGTTCACAAATATCAACTGGACGCATGACAATCTGGGAATCTTCTATGGGGTAAGCTGAAAGAGATCTAATTAACTATGACAACAGTCAGTAATTGTAATGTGCCTCTCCAGCGATATCCTGATCAAGAAGGGAAAACTGACGGCTCTGAGACGACGTCCAACGAGAATCAAAAGCTATTCTATCATAAAGTTGGAACACCTCAGTCTGAGGACGTCCTGGTTGTTGAATTTCCGGATAATCCCAAATGGATGATGTAAGTTCAAATTGATTTTTCTGATTGAAATGCCATATTTCGCAGTGCCTTAACTTTTGCATTAATTTCCTTTCAGTGGAGCCAAAGTTTCAGACTGTGGAAACTACTTGATTGTTACTCCGCAACAGGAATGTCGAGATAACTTGGTCTACTACGCCAATATTACCAAGGAAGTGGCAACTGGGTTTAAGAACAAACTGGAACTGACTCCTGTTATTACCAAATTCGAGTCTGACTACGAGGTATATATTTCTAATCTAAACATTCATCTTTCTCGAAAAACTCAAAATCGTCATATCGGTGTCTAAACAAAACTACATGTATCTCTCCTTAGTATGTGACCAACGAAGGATCTCAAGTATTTTTCCGGACCAACCGTGGAGCTCCCAACTTCCGTGTCATTGGAATTGACTTAGAAAATCCTGGAGAGGAATCATGGACCACTTTGATCAAGGAACATGAAAATGACGTTTTGGATTGGACAGTTTGTGTCAACAAGTGAGTTTGTTTTATGGCCATTGATAGATACGGTTTCTCAAAGTAATCAATGAGTAACTGTACCCATTTATAAACCCCGTAACAGCGACAAATTGGTGGCGTGTTACATTCACGATGTCAAGTCTGTATTGGAACTCCGTTCTCTACGAGATGGAAGCTTCCTTCAGAATTTCCCAATTGAAGTTGGAACCGTAACTGGCTTTTCTGGAAAGAAGGAGCATGACGAATTCTTCTTTCAATTTTCGTCATTCTTGACTCCGGGTAGAATTTACCACGTGGACTTCAAAAAGGTTCCCTTGGAAGTTAAGGCAAGGACATAAAATATCTAGGATTTCTTGTCGTGTCAAGGTTCACAAAAATGAAATACATATAAACTAATGAATACTTTGTTCCTCTAGATCTTTCGAGAGATCAAGCTTGAAGGATTTGACGGTTCACAATTTACGACTACGCAAGTCTTTTATCCCAGCAAGGACGGAACCAAGATTCCAATGTTCATTGTTCACAGGAAGGTATGATGACTGTAATATCTCTATCGGTACTTCATTTACATTTAATTGAATTATGGTTTTAGGATATTGTACTTGACGGCTCAAACCCTTGTCTTCTTTATGGCTATGGCGGGTTCAATATTTCCATTCAACCCACTTTCTCCGTGACTCGTCTTGTTTTCATGCAACATTTGAGAGGAATTGTGGCCATTCCTAATATTCGAGGAGGCGGGTAGGTCACACTGTCACTGTTCTCTAGGTATTAGAATTAATATTAGTAAGGATTTTCATAACTGTTTCTTTTAATTTATAGCGAATACGGAGAGAAATGGCACAACGGCGGTCGACATCTTAAGAAGCAGAATTCTTTTGATGACTTCCAAAGCGCAGCAGCTTGGTTGGCTGAGAATAAGTACTCAAGTGCCTCGAAGATTGCAATCCAGGGTGGGTCAAATGGTGGACTTCTCGTTGGGGCTTGTGTCAACCAACGACCTGACCTCATTGGAGCTGCTATTGCTCAAGTTGGGTAAGCCCCAACGTCTTTTGGAATAATCAGCTCAGCAATGAGGCAGCTTCTTCGATTTTTTAGCCAAGTACACTGACAATTACATTGATTATTTCTAAAAAATTTGTGTTTAGTGTCATGGACATGCTTCGTTATCACAAATGGACAATTGGCTATGCCTGGGCCTCTGACTATGGAAATTCGGATTCTGAGGAACATTTTAATAATTTGCTCACGTATTCTCCTCTTCACAATGTAAAGTTACCGGAAAAAGAGAACATTCAGTATCCTGCAGTTCTTCTGCTCACAGCAGATCATGATGACCGAGTGGTTCCATGCCATTCCTTCAAGTACATTGCGGAGGCTCAGGAGAAAGTTGGACGACATGAGCGACAGGTATAACATCAACATCACTGACCAGAATGTGCTTTTGTGACAGGTTTTGATGAAACCATCATTTTCTTTTTTCATACAGAAAAATCCGCTTATGATCCGTGTTGACACCAAGTCGGGGCATGGGGCTGGAAAGCCGACGGCTAAAGTCGTAAGTTTAAAGTCCTAATTAATTTAGATTAGGAGTAATATTCAATTGAGTGGAGATTAATTGCAACATTTCATTCCAGATTGATGAGCATACGGACATCTTGTCATTCTTGGTTCAATCCCTGAGCCTTCAAGTTCACGACCTTTAATCCTGGAGAACCTTAGATCTCAAATTAATTTCAAAATGTCAAATTGGTCAAACTTGTATCTTCCTCTGCAGATGATTCATTTTATATACGCTATAGATTCTAACCAATATCTACCAAATTATACGCTGCATCGGAATGAATAAAGTCATGCCTACTACCACAACAGAAACCACGGAAACGCTCTCTTATTTTTCGATAAATGCGCCATCCTAAGTTCCTATGGAGACCAACTTGTTTTGCGTTTACTAATGAAGCATAGAGATCAAAATTATTCGAAGATATCTAGAAAAAAAAAATAATCCCGATTTTGTTAAATAATTTAGTTTTTGTCAAAATTCAATCCGCAAAATTCTCTTTGCATTGCAAGGAGGTATTTCAAATTTTGAACGTTTTAAAATTCAATGGGGAAGAAGGCGGTGCAACAACAGGGATTCAAGTACAGAAGTATCAAGCGAGATGAGGATCAAGTGGAAAATTACCACGGAACGAAAGTACGTCAGTTTTCGCTACATAATTTTAAGACCACTGAAGATTGATTAGCAATTGTTCCCCTAAATATTTAGGTTCAAGATCCGTATCGATGGATGGAGACGACAAACCTGGAAACCTTCTGTGACGAGCAAACCATGACGTTCAAATCCTACATTGAGAACTGTACCAAATATTGTCAAATAAATCGCAGAATTGAAGCAGACTACGAATATCCAGTGGACTCATGTCCCAGAACAATTGCAAATGACACGATTTTATTTTTCAGTAGCCGGGGAGTAATCGAACCTCAGACGTAAGCAAGCCAAGACATTACAAACATTTTCGTCAATAATACCCATACTAATGTAATAATCACGTTTTAACTGAATGCACACAGTGAACTATGGATCATCGGACCAAAAGGGAAAAAGTCTGATTCTGGAATACTTGTGTCACCTCGAGAATTCAGTTCCAGTAGACCAGCCCAAGTCCCATTTGATGAAATCGCCGTCAGTGAAGATGGAACTTTGCTAGCCTTAGCCGTCTCAAACCAAGGCCCGAATTTTGACTGGCTTACAATTCATTTTCGGTCTCCGCTACAGTTTAACTCCGAGAACAGGGTATTGGACATGCTTCAGAAAATCAAGTTTACGACTCTTGCTATCACTGCGGATAATACCGGGATTTTCTATGCGGTTAGCCAAGGAACTTCTGAAAAATTCAATTTCTCCAGAATTTATGTATTTAAACGCTTCGTCTGTATTCCAGTGCTATCCTCACGTGTCCCAAAGTGATATTGACAACCTGGTCTACGTACCATTTAATAATCAGAAGCTCTACTATCACAGAATAGGAACTGAGCAGAAACACGATATTTTGATTGCAGAGTGTCCCGGTAACCCAGCTTTAATGATGTAAGTCATCAGAAATCAGAATTTCAAATTCGAATTCAAATATTCATCCTATTTTGTGAAATACGCTTTCCAGTCCCTCGTTCGTGACCTGCGGAGGCCAGTACCTGATCATAACACCCAACACTGACTGTATCAATAATTCCGTTTATTTCACGGATTTGGGAATTTGGGAAGCTGATGGTCGGAGGCCGAAACCGATGTTCAAACCCATCACTGAAGCCTATGATGCGGAATATCACGTAAAATGCAACTACAACCCGAATCCTTTTTTTTTGTATTTTCCAATTGCCTAATCTTTTTCTTGTTTTTGACAGTACGTAACATGCAACGAGTCTTTCGTCTATTTCCGAACAAACAAGGACGCACCGAATTTCAGAATTATTCTGATCGACTTTAACAACCCTGTTGAAAGTGACTGGAGTGAGATCGTTCCTGTTGATGAGCTCATGATTCTGGTGGGCTGTGAAGCGGCATACAAGTACGTAAGCGGTTAATTGAATCAACAATTTTAAATAGGATTTTTAATACAAATTGTGGAATTTTTTTTTCAGGGATTACGTAATTTGTCACTACACCTTTCAATTGAGTAGCATTCTGCAAATTCGCTCCCTGAGCGATGGCTACCTCATGCAAGACTGCTCGCTCCCAAGCGCAGGAATCATTACAGAAATTCGAGCCAATCGCATCTATCCAGAATTCTATTACTGTTTTCAAAATTTTCTTGCGCCTCAAGCAACATATCGAGTGGATCTTACGTACGAATACGATGAAGCCGAGTTCAAGGTATACAGAACAGCTTAGCGGTAATCCAGATATGCTCAAGTTTGTTTACATTTTTTTTCAATTTTTCAGAAAATGAACCGCTGTTCGTGTAGCTGCATTTCTAAACCGTTCGAAAGGTTTCCAACAACGGTAGGCTTTCGTCAATTTCGATTTTTTACTTCAATTTCTGAGAAATCGTATTTATGGATGTGTTTTAGTTAGATACGACGTTTAAGCCTAAGCTGCCTTTGAAAAAGTATTGCATGACTGCAGTGTACTTTGGGAGTAGGGACAAGACCATGATTACAATGTACCTCTGTCATAGGAAGGTAAAACACCATAAATTATAGTCCGAGTTTGCAAGAAGAATTCCAAAGGTATTCATATGTGATCTGCGGATAAGGAGGCCACTCCATCAAATCAAATCAAATCAACTAAATTGCACGTGCAGCAACACATCATTCTCTGTGTTGATGAATGCCGATTGCATAGAGTGGCCTCCTTGTCCGTAAACAGCACAGTTCTTTGTATTAAAATTATATTTGTTGAAACTAGAAATAATTTACAATTTGACCATTCTAGGATTTGAAATTGAATTCCAACAATCCTTGTTTACTCTACACGGGCTTGGGCTTGAGGAACCCGTTTTACAATATGGCGAACACAATTTTCATGGAGAATATGAGAGGAATTGTTGGACTCGTTAACGTACGCGAACAACAAAATTCGCAGATGAGCTTGGATGATTTTCATGGTAATTCGCATGTCATTTCAATTCAAATTCTGGAATTTTGTGGCATCTCAATAGTTAATGTCATTAACTATCTATGTAGCGGCTGCTGAATGGGTCATTTCACAAAAATATAGTAATCCTGCGAAGTTATGTATTTACGGCATAAGTGACGGCGGGTTTGTCGCAGCGGCTGCAGCTATACAACGTCCGGAACTTTACAAGCTTGTCATCACTGAAGATGCGTATGTCAAATGTGAAATTATTTGGGGTTGAAAAAAACGTGATTTTAAAAAGTCCACATACTTTACATACAGAGTGTTGGATCTAGTACGACATCGAATCCTTGACCCCGTTTGGTCTGGTCATGATCATGGCGATGTTTCCTTCAAAGAATCCTTCACCAGGCTATACCGATATTCCCCGCTACACAACGTGACAGCGCCAGTTGATCCAAAAATTCAGTATCCGGCTTTTCTAGTAAGAGCCTCGGATCGCCGGACGAGTCCTATGGCAATGGCGCATCTGGCCCATTCATGTAAATTCGTTGCTGAGCTTCAGCATAAACTTGGGTATAATGGGAGGCAGGTATGTGTACAAGTACGCTATCCAAAAAATAAACCTTTGCACAAATCGCTTAACTGATTTTATAACTTGCAGATGAACCCGTTTATGTTTAACAACATAAGAGCCACCGGATGTCAAGCAAGAGATAAAGCGGAGGATGATGCTGACTTGCTTACATTCATTCTACTTTGTCTTGAGCCTAAATTAGTTGGAATTTAAGACGAACCAAATTCATGACATGCGTTCAATTCCAATTGATTGAAAAAATAATGTCATTAAAAGTGTACGTGTTTTAATATTAATATAGTAGAAAGTTATGAAATGATTGCATGATACAGACTCACTAGAAATTGGGCTTATACTTTTTCACTTCGACCATCAGCTGATGAATATTGACCATGTCCTGTCTGGAGGAAAGTGCAGGTAGGGTTTCACTTATAATCTTTTGAAATCGGTGGTAGTATTGGACAAGGAGTGTGAGAGCTTGTTGGAGTACACCTGCTCCTGTACGGAAACTTGGGAAGGATGACATGACTTCACGATTCACAGCGTCGAGTGCATTTCTCCAGTTCGTGAAGAAGACGGAAATAATTTTGACTATACGTTCTGAAAGGATAAAAGAATATAAAACCATGACATGTAAATGTAAAATAGTCAATAATCATTGAGATACTTACGTTCTTCATTTTGAACAGACTTGACTTTGCCGCTCGCAATATAATGTTCGGCTTCTTTGACAAATTGAATCAGATCTCCAAAATGTGGTGAAAGCGTTTCTTCAGCGTATTCTGAACTTGATTCCGAGAGCGCTGAGCGAAATCGGTCTGATTCCTTCGGTTCCAAACCTTTCTCCTGTAAATTAGTTAAACGATAAGTACGATAACGATACGATATCAGTTCAGTAAGTTCATGTAAATTCGAAATTAAATGTCATAGGTGCTCATACCAAATGAACAGAGATGATCAGATCATAATTGTTGATAAAGAAAACAAGCTGACTCAAGCGAGTCTGGAAAGCACCGGCCATCCGAAGAATATTATTGAACATGTCTTCTTGTAACCATCTAATTGCCTTGCGAACTGATTCCCGTGGAAATCCAGCATCAATAACCGCCATGCCACTGCTTAGTTCAGCGTAGCGTCGAGTTATCTACATAAAATTCGAAATTCGTAGGCGTGGAATTTGTTACTTTTTTATTAGTCGCTGAGCTTACATAATGAGGCATGACATCGGATGGTACTATTTCACATCTCTGAAGTGAGGTTGCATTGGCTTCGACAGCACGGTCAAACGCTGGCCAAAGTTGATTGAGCGCTGCAGAGAAAAACTGGTCCAATGCCGGAACTGCTCTTTTATGTGTCACCATTTGAAGACGTAAAATGATGTGTGCACAGATAAGAATTCCGATTCCGTCCCAGGTTGAAGACGAACCCTCATCTACGACGCCCTATAAATATAATGAACTTTTGTAGAAAGGTCATATAACACTATGGCTATTCAAATTGTAGACCACGTACTAAAAGATGAGTAAGACTTCGGCCCATGACCAAATGGAACAACTCCTGAAGGGCCTGTCCCTTCTGCAAAAAGAATTCTCCCAAGAACAGATATTCTCGACAGGAATTATCCACAAATGTGAAAATAAGTGATCGAAATAGTGCTTCATATGGTAAAGGTGGTCCTGTCCAGGCATGTGGAACAAGAGCTGGAGCTTCCAAGTCATTCAATAGATCCGCTCGTTTCCCCAACGAGAATACTGGATTTTTACCCTTGACCTCCTCAGGAGCTGCTAGGACGTGATCCTTACTAGCAACTTCCGTACTCTGCTTCTTCGCAAGTCTTGAAGCATAAGTTTTGAAGTATGAAAAATATACTTTGCTCATTGTCTCAATGTATTCATCCCGGATTTCCTTTGCAACTCCTCGTTCATTTTGGTGCAAGAATTCGTAGAAGAATCTGTAAAATACAGAGTATACTAAATGAAATACATCTCGCTTGTAACACGATCTTAATCGTGTTGATGGCTTACTTGTGTTTCAAAATCCCATTCTGTGGTATTTGATAATTGGTGACAGGCTTGCGAAACTTGTAAATCTGGGATAAAATATATTCTCGAACTTTAGCTGTTGCTCTGATTGTTAGCTTCTGAATTATTTCTTGGACGTCTTTTGCAGCCTTGGTATCCTTTGCGGTGTTTACAAAGAGTGCCTTCTGTCCCAGTATTCGTAGTTGTTCAATGAAAATGGGCTCGGTTGCGGGAACGTTTAAGATTGTACTGTGAAATAATGAAAATCAAGTTAAGCCGACATTAAGAAGCAAATAGCACGAAAATCCTGGGTGTAGTAGCTCCTACCTAATAAGTTGCTCAGGAACTATCATGTCATCGACAAACTGTGATAGTTCTCCACGAACTGCTTGTCGATTACAAAGTTGGACGCTCATACTAATTGACTGCTTCTGCAACGTTTCAATTTCATTGCTCAATGAACCCAGTTCACCCTGGAATCCCAGTAGCATCTTCTCCATTTCAGCTAAAATCTGGTCACACTCGTCAATTTGGTTATGAAGCTTTGCAATGTTACCACTTTCTCTGATGTAGTCTTTGATAGACTCGTTTTCAGCCTGCAATTAAATTAATTTTTAATATATTCAGTCACTCAAATCATTTGTTTGTGCATGTAAATGTTACATCTTTTAGCTGAAGAACAGCTTTATTTATATTTACTTGATATGTTTACAAGGCTGGGCAAGATACAAGTATCTTGTAGATACTGTATCCTAAGATACGTATCTTCTGGACTAAAAGTATCTTGACCTTTGTATCTTGTATCTTGACAAAATTCAGTATCCTGTACCTTGTATCTTGAGGTAAT
>JAQFYU010001571.1:0-14364 GCA_034694905.1 Ceratophysella granulata
GATCATCTCAGACACCGATCCTGAACCTACAGAGAAGTTCAAAAAGAGAGGCGAATCCTACGGGCTCTCAGGACCTCCGCATACACCAGTTATTGTGACTGCTGATAAAGCAGGGATGGGAATACCAACTTTCACTAGTAAGTAGTGCATAGTGTTAGTTGAATGTATTTTTTCCTCAGTATGAACTTCGAACCTCGGTTGAGCTGATTCATTCAAATTTCACGTCCACTCGTTGGATTATCGTGCTCATTTCTTGTTTGGGATTTTTCATTCGACATATTTTCCCTTGATTTCGTTGTTAATATTTTAATATATTGTATCTGCATTGTTTGAATTGTCTGGAATGCAGTACTTAAACAAATCTTGGTGTTTATTTAAACGTAAAGCTTGAGCAGCCTAAACTATACTTGTGTTTGACGGGATGAGTACTTCTTGTATTGTCGCTGTTGTTTGTAAACAATATTGAAGTTCTGATATGGGAGATCTTAGAGTCAGCTTTGCTGAGTCATCGCTTGACATGGCAGGTTTATGAGGATGGAATCCGATCTGTTCTACTGTTTCGGTAATTTTTCTATTGTATTTAATCCAATTGACTCCAGTCTATTCTTGTCTATTTGTAAGATAATTTATTAAAGAAAACTACTTACAAGAAATGTACTGAGAACTGAGTCATAAGGCGAGGTTCGAAGACAAAACTAATGTCAGGGTCAAGAGGGTCGAGGGTAGAGATTTATTGTGGCGTGAAAATAAATCGTTACTGTTTTTTATGCTCAAAGTAAACAAACTTCATATTTAAATAATATGTCCTATTTTCTTTATCTTTCAGGATTTCATTCTGGGAATGGTTCCACGACTACATCTTCACCGGCGACGACTCTCGGAGTACCATCTCCGAATTCTTCGGAACATTCTGGTATCGAGAATCCGTTCGGATCGGAGTTTCGAAGAGGTAGTCGAGAAAGCGATGCATCTGAAGAGAATCATATCAAATTGATGGTAAGTTAACGAACTTCATTTTTGAAATAACTGTATTCAAACAAGTTTGCTTTAAGTCTCATTGACCTCGACTTTTGTTTTAACTTCAGAAGAAGCTTGGCCAGGGTAACCTTATCAAGCATATCAAAATCAACAACTTCATGTGCATCGAAAAGGTTGATCAAGATGTCGGGGACGTCATAAGTTTTACCACATCAACGGTTGGAAGAAGTGCACATGTAAGAATTATTGAGATACCATTTGTGCATGTTTGATGTGCCATTTGACCTGCGCGATGAGCTCCAACAGTTTTCGTGGTGGATTGGAAGCCTGAATTCTAAGTACTAAATCCCAAATGTTGAATAACTTGATACACGCAATGGGATATCCTTGCAATTTCAAAGGCAGAAACAGCTCACTCGACACGGATAGAACTTGGGAAAGGGTATTAAACTTGCATTTATCGGTGCTTCGTATAATCTCTTCTGTCTGCTGCATAAAAGTTTGAGTCATTTTTCTAAGTTCTGTATTTATGGGGATGTGGACTTAAACCTCAGCGAACGAGTCGAGCTTTCCCCAAAACTCTGCGGGACAAGACTCAAGTGGGAGCAAAATCTAAATATTACGAGTGATTGGCTTATTTATCATTTAAATTTTTACGTGTTATTACAAGGTTCTTGCCATGCTTCTCGGATTTGGATATGACCTACTCTTTGATCTGCCTCCGACGCCAATAAACTTCTGCGGGTGGCCTCTTACAGGTAAACAAAAATTCAACTATTTGGTCCTCCTTCTTTCCTGTGACATTTGTAAAACCAACCAACATGGATAGGTGGCTATTTGGTAACCTAACCCTATTTTATTTTTCCAGATTTGGTTCGCCATGGTAAGACAGATGCGAGCATTGAGCTGACCATCTCTTTAGAATCCTCACCAGAGCTTCGAAAGAAATATTCATCGGAGGTGACATTGATTCGGTCAATTCATCGAGGCAACCCGCTGGCTTCAACTCCCGTAGAGATCAGATACAAGAACGTGGTAATTCTTAACACCGTTCCGATTATGAGGCAAGAACTGCGACATATTTTGGGGATGCTGAATGTTTCTCAATCCTATCACCGGATCATGGTTCTCGATGAAAATAATATCCACATTCTCATGAGTGATACAAAGTCGTGGTGAGAATTTTTAAATATCGTAGTGCTACAGCCGCACATTAGCTAATTCCAAGATAATAATTACATAAAAATTTGTTTTCATTAGGTATGATATCTACGATCAAACCGTGCTCATCCGGAAGGGCATGCTTCGGGACGAGATCAAACTTTTGGAGTTCAAAGTTGCAAGAACTGAGAAAGGCAACTCGTGGAGACAATCCGTACTACTTCTGAATTATGACTAGCTTGATTAGTCTGTACTTTTTAGTTATTTTAATTTGCTCTATTCTTTCAGAAACTACAATTCCTGAAGACTCAGCTTGCCATGGAGTATCCCGAGCACCCTGCGTTTCGACGCTGCAGAGATCAAGACCTCGAGGCTTACAAGAAGACTCAGGGCAAGATTGACCGGATTCAGGAAGAATTCAACGTTAGTTGACCAACAAGTTATAGGAGATATTTCTGTGGATTTATTTGCAATTTTTAACCTCGTTAAGTTTGCTTTCGAACATTTTTCTATTACTGATTCGCACATGATTTTATATAGCAATGGCGTAGGGAACTTGTTGAACTTCGGACACAGCTTCTAAATGCATCACGGATGATCCTTGAGCGAATGCAAAAGAAGTTTCAAGAGTTCTTAGACCTGCATGAATATGTCGTAAGTACAGTTTATTCCGTGGCGATTCCAATCAGAGCGTGTTGACTATGAATATCTAATATTTTCATCTCGTTCCAGGGTAACATTATTGTGGATTCAAGTTCGAGGAAGTTGGCAATCTGGGCTCAACCCATTCGGCCTCAACTGTCCATTATATGTCCACCGCTCAACACGTAAGTTCATAGGTTTAAACTCTTTTTGGGACAGGCTGTTTTGACCTATCGACTTCTCATCCAGTATTATAAATCCAGACTATTTTTTTATATTAATTTACAGAGAAGAGGCCCACTGGTCTTGGAATATGCTCAATCGTGGAGACAAGATGTTGACCATGATGGTACGCAGGATTTTAGTTCTTTTATCAGTACAATTTATCAAAAGTCAAATTATATTGGGGATTGATTGGGGACTTTCTATGTTCGCAGGGTCTCTACATGGCCTTCTGGGAAGTAGCAGACACTTGCCCTGTTTTGGCTGTAGACTCATTCGGCAAGAACCCTCTGGGGTTCAACTTTTCGAAACCTGGGCTCCCCGCTCTATTGGATCTCATCCGTAACGCTCCGTCCAAAGGTCAACAAATTATTTGCAGCTTGGAGTCAGAACCACAATAACATTTTGATACTCACCAACAAGGTTGCAACCTACCTGCGTAGTACAATTACAAGCTAAGGAATTTTCTAATCATTGAGGTTATTCAACTCAACTGTTAACTACAGGCATTCGTGACAAATTGCCTTGTGTCACTGATGAAACTTGTTATCAGTCAATGTCGATACAGTCGACGATTATCTGTATTGGTCAAAGAGGCCTTCTTACTTCTCATTCAGCCGTATCTCATATATTCCCAGGAGCAAAAACTTATTTAAATTGCAATGTATTTCTCGTATCTTGTTCAAGTTTAGACAGAAAGTGTATGTATATTCTGTTTTTGATATTCATATCCCGGTGTTTTACAGAAAGTGGTGAATGAATCCATCGATTCAATAAATAACATCGATGAATTTTACCTTACCCTCCTGAATGTTTCATCTCCAGTGACAATTTGGTTTTCAAATGATTCCGGGTTTATGCTGTTTGGAAGTCAGGGACCGCTTTTTATCAGACCCAAGTTCGAACCATGATGGCTCCTGACCCTGACCCCTGACTAAAAATTGAATAATAGAAATTGTGAACTTTGATACTTCCGACTTCATCAGTCTGACTGAACTCAATGCCCACTTGAACTTCATAACCCCTTGTACCAATTGTATCAAATATAAATTATAATGCTCTTATTATGTCCGAGTCGGAGACTTACGAGTACGAAATACGGCAAGTAAGCTCCGCTGGAGCAATAACAACCTTTCAAAATGGGCCACTAGTGAAACAACCCTCGTAAAGTACATTGTTTCATTGAAAAACGTTAATAAATGAAGCAATTTATACTGGCAACGTGCTTTCAACTTCACATTAGCATTGTTCAGATAACGATAGATGGTGGTGTTGCCTATCTATTACGGACTGTCCAGCGTACATGTTTGATTTCCAAGCTCATCATCACGCGACAAGCGACAACATCCTAAATTCTTCTAGCAGTAAGAATACTCATGTTTCCAGGAGTCCAGGAGTGACATTTCAAGGGTTAAATTTTGCAGGGACGCTTTTTCGCGGAATCGACAGCGTCTGACGTCGACGTCCCGGTTCTGTCGGCTGAGCCGTTATCGTTAACACACATGTAGCTTATGCAAATGTACTTCGATGAATTTGCTAGCGTTATCAAATTCTTCGAAACAATACAAAACGTTCTTTTATGAGGACTTCGGTTGTTGGTATATTTGATGCTTTATTCCAGGATTGGTTTTCTCCAGATCCAAAACTAACAGCTACGGTGTTATCAAGTCCAACGCAAATTCGAACGTTCTGGAAAAATGAAACATTGCTGTTGAAAACCCAGTTACCATTAAGTTCGTTGTTAACTCTCCCGTAAATTAAACTTAACATTTGAAAATCTGAAAGGTCGATTGATGCCTAATCTGTGGTACGTGTAAACAACATCTTTGAAGTTGGAAATCTGTATAGCATCAGCGACTTTACAGACACATTATTGAGCAGTCCATAAAGCAGCAGCAGGACGAAAAGTTATCACTTGAATACATACAGAAGAGCATATTTTGACATTATGGCTCTCTGAAGCCTGAGCAGAGACATACTGATCGGGGATCGGGGTACATCATCTTGCAGCATCGGATCAATAATACCAGACACCAGAAAACGAAGCAGAGCAAAATTCCAACCCAGCAGGCCAACAGGCGTGTTTCAATTCAACATGCTGAGTTTCCTGTTGTGAAGAAGGTACTTCTGTTACGTCGTCGTCGTCGTTCGTATTCCTGTCTCCTGCACAAGCTCTGCACACAGAAAAAAATTCTGTGGTAATGGTATCTTTCTATCTTTCCTGGCTGGATTGGATTCGAAGGACGGAGCAGGACGAGGACGGACGACGACGTGGCCAGGATTCAATGCAAGTGAAGAAGTGAATGCAGTTTTTCTAGTTTCTGGACGGACTTGCCCTGTCCATTTTTCCCATCCCAAAGCGTCATTTTCTTTGCCCCTTTCCTTCACTCCTTCAACACGGAACACACGGATTCTGTATGTATGTGTAGCCGAGCGGGCCGACTCAAGCTCCGATCTCCGCTCGACACAACTCAATTCATAAGCTCTTCTCCAGTTTCCAGTGTATTCCGATTCCGACCTTCTTCCTTCCAAGGTGGACATTGAAAGCGGTGGTCTGAAATCTTCGATTTTCGGTTCTGGTCAGCAGTGTACCGTGTACCGTGTCGTCGTCGTTGGATAACATTAACAAAGTAGTCCCTGTTTCGTCATCAACTCGGTAAGTCAAGTCAGATTGTTTCAGCTTTCAAACTTGCATTTCAATTCTGTATTTACCGGTACCGTATCGCTGTCGTCAGTGTGGTAGAGTTGGGAATGTTGAATTTCGGATATCGATGACGGTACCAGGACCAGGAGTTATTTGTCATTTGTTGTATCATTCATGCCAATGTTAAAGTTCCAGATATGCAACGAACATAACGACTAACGACACAGTGCTTTCCGGTGTAAGGCGTGTAGTTCTTGAAATCCAGATTTACGGGTGCATCTTTATCAGATTCTCAGATTTAATACGAACAAGCTCTTGTTGGTGTAAGATTCGCTTCTTGAAATAAGTGAAATCGAAATAGAAACGTGTTGTTCCAAATCTCAATGCTGGAAAGTTATTTATGTTGTCGTCGGTACTAATCCAATCCACAATGTCACATAGAGCTGTCATCTGTTATCAGTTAATTCCAGGTTCTGACTTCTGGTACGTCGATTTTTAACTTTTGTGACACCGAATAATTAATCGCCTGATACTAAATATTTGCGTTTTCTACTGCACTTGCTACTTGTTATACTACCAAGAGAAGTTGATAATACTTACAATTTATTATTATTTCAGTTTTTTTTCAATATTTCGATTCCTAGAAACCTGAATTAATACATAATACAACCAAATGAATACGAATGTATGTGTCCTGGATTTGCTGCTGTCCATATCCATGAAGACGGACGCGTGTATCCTTATCCTGCTATCGATCATTTTACCACGGCTATATTACCTACTGCATGTTATGAGTTATGACCCCCACGCCTATTCCAATCACATTCAAATCTTTGTTCAAAGTGAAACGGAGATGAGATTACGTATTATGAACTTCATCATTGTCAGTTACGAAAGCGTTCGGTAACTTTCGTAATCCCTTCCGATTCCGATATGCTTTGTTACGTTTTCCAACGTTTTTGAAGTCTTATGAATTTGTAGTTCTGTATAACTATGTATGTATAAGTATAACAGCGCTCATTCAACGATGATTGAATTGAGAAAGTTTAGGAAACGGAACTTCGTTCAGTTTCAGCTTTCAGATCACTTGCAACTGCAACGAATTGAAATGTAGTTCCTTTCCTATGTAATTTGATCATTAATCATTACTTGTAATTTGTTGTCACTTGCGACAGCGACAGTTTCAAATTCCAACGACCAACCATAAGCAAAAGGTTTTTGAAGTTCATTCCAAGTTAACGTTAAACGTTGCTAATTCCAACTATCAACATCCTCACCGAGATCTCTGCTCCGAGGATCAGGTTAGGCTTGGTCAATCTGGTTTCCCTGCATTACGGGATACGGGATAGTTTCTTGTGTCAGATTGCAGGCTCAGAGTGCTGAATTTATATTGTATATATTCAGCACTCTGAGGTTACAGGTCCAAATCCAAATATCGACAGGACAGAGCCATATGTCTGTTATGAAATATCACTGTCTTGTGAATTTCATATTCCGTCGGCTTTGAATGGTTGAATGTCATTTTCGGGGTTTCGAAAGTTTGAGGTTTAGATATTGTTGAAATTCAGTTTAGTACTTGTTCTTGTTACACATTGAAAATTGATGTCTGTGTTCCAAATGCTCTTAGGTTTGAAGTTGTGTTCTTTGACATAGTATGAGTGAGGACGTAGTTGGAATATCGGGTCGTGAAGACCAAGAAGAGGAGGATATGCCTGTCTTATCCTGTGAAATTGAAGAAGTGGACTCAGATTCAGAACACCCCAAGGGTACTGAACCGAATTCAGGGAATGGAATCGCTGGAGAAGACGAAGTTCCAGCATCGTGGCCAATATTCGAAAACATTTCCAATGGTTATTTTCTGGAAAACATGGATACAACATCGGAGGGCGGTCAAGCGGATCAAGATGAAGGAGAAGGAGATGCGGTCGATGTTGGTGACCTTCCTCCACCTGGAGACGGTTCAGATCCGCTTGCACATCCGCTAGTTATTGCTCACGATCGGAGAATTTTTAATTCTCGGAAACTCACCAATGAGGAGAAAAACAAATTAGCACTTGAAGGGAATCCAGGATTTCGCTATCGGAAGCTGTATTCGAATGGACAGAAGTCATACAAATGCTGGTGAGTAGTTGGACTTCTATTGTGCTTTACATACTATGTAGAATAGCATGAAATCAGCTTCTTATTTCTAGTAAGTATCGTTTTACCAAGACTTGATGTGTCGAAACTTAAGGTTTCAATTCTCAAATATTTGAAAATATAAACTACTTATAAATGTAAATCGTATATCATAACAGCTGATGTTTGTTGACATGAGAAGATCATTCATATTCCAAACTCTCTGCACAGGTTATGTCCCACGGCTTGCAATGTCTTCGACAAGCTTGTCAGACACGAGCGTAGACACGGACTCGAATCTAAATATCCTTGCACATACTGTGACTATGGAGCACTGGCACCCAAGCTGCTGGATCAGCACATCTCGTACCATAAGTTGCAAACCAATCCAGGACCGGAGCAAATGAGAAACTGCTATTTGAAGACTTCGAGTAGCACATCCCGGACAAACCCGTACAAGACCAGACCAAGACGTAAAATTACGAAGACCAGAAGTAAGTAATAGTCTTACGCGTCGAAAATGAATAATCAACTGTTTTTCTATGTTGCTCAACGTTCTGACTCATGTTTTCAGAAGCCATTCCAATAGTTCCCTATGTGAAGGTTGAAGAGATGGAACAGGACGAAAGTGGCATAAATCCCGACGAAGAAGCAGTTAAATTGGCATTGAAGGGGAATCCGAATTTTGTGTACGCCAGACTACCTTCTAGGGAAAATCCTAGTCGTAGTAATTACAACTTTCATTGCTGGATTTGCCCATCGGTAAGAATTTGCTAATTTGTTTGAATTTAAGAATTGTTGACTGTACTGTAAACTTTACTCTTCAGGTGTTTGATCGAATGGACAATTTACTCCGTCACAATAAACTACATGGAGCCAACAAGCGACATCAATGCGAGGAGTGCAATATTAGCTACGACTTCCCCTCACTTTTGGACTCGCACAAGGTGAAGCACCAGATGCAGCGAGATGAAAGTATTGGTAAATTAATTTTAAAATCCAGTTCATGAATCGATGAATCCGTTCAAATTGGAACCTACTAAAACCAGATATATTTCTTTATATTAGGAAAGATCAAGCCTGAAGTGTTGATGCAAAAGCCAAGAGTGAGCATTTCCGGTATACCTGGAATGAGTCATGAAGGCTCAAAACTTCAAGCAGCTCTGGAGAACGATTCTGTTCATGCTATCAGGAAGAAGCTTATCACTTGTCCCAAATGCCCAGCTCGATTCTACATGAACAAGGACAGAACGCTTCACATGCGCTTGCACGGAGCTGGCAACGAATTTATGTGTCGCTTCGTAAGTCTTAAAGTTTGCAGCATTTTTTGAACAGAATCGGAATTTAATATTGATTCCTTTGATTCCCTAGTGCGACTACTCTTCGAAACAGGACTTCTTGCTGGCAAGACACGAAGAGTTACATACGAAGAGGATTCATTCTTATAATCCGAATAGTACTCCAATTCCTGGTCATGTCTCGGCTACAGCATCAAGAACTCCCAGCAGCGATCAGAGAAAAGTGGCTATGAAATGCACCAAATGTCCAGCTGTCATTTTCTCTCAACGAGACTTCGAAAGTCATATGGGACTCCATGGAAGTGACAAGAAGTTTAGATGTCGAGTTTGTGACTATGCTGTGTCACGTGTGGACTACTTGCGGAAACATGAGCTCATTCATCAGCCAAGTCGGCAAAAGGCTATTAGTCGAGGGCTTTCTTTGGGAGCAAGCAGAGTTTCGAGCCCTATCTACAATCGAAGTTTAAAACGTAATTCAGGTTCGAAGATGGATTTAAAGGAAAAGACTTTCGAACTTAAGAACAACCAATAATGGCACAAGTGAAAAAGACTATTTACTATCGTAAACCTAAGTCGTTAACTTTTCTGACTTGCAGATATGCTGCCCAAGGTGGCCAGAAACTCGCTGGCTGCAAAAACCATTTCAACTGCAGAGTATCATCGCATCCGGGCTGGGAACCCAGAATTCTACTACAAACCCTGTATTCGTATTTCTCATGGAAGACGGCAAGAGTGTACCACATTCAAATGTCTGCTTTGCCCTTCCGCGTGAGTCATCACATTTTACATGAAGAGAAGCATACTACACTACAATACTACATAATTATCCATTCCATTTTATTACCTAATGTATTTGTTTACCATCAAATGGGTTTAGGTACTTGGAGTTCAAACATTACTTGGATCATGTCCAGCTTCATGGTGGCAACAACGAGTTCAACTGCACCATGTAAGTACAAAACAAAGCTGGCTTAACTTTGTCTTCCTTGTGAACAACATTGATTGAACGCTCAAATATAATTTTTACTTTTCAGTTGTGACTACAGCGTCAACGGAGAACAAAGATACTACAAGGTAGGAAACGTATTGATTGTCTTCCAAGCGAAAAACTCGATGTCCTACATAGTAACAAACCTAGTGATAAATTGCTACTTTTGGTTAATTTTTTCAGCACATGGAGTTCCATGAACTAAATGACCAGCACCGACCCCGCCAGAAGCAGGCTACAGCTCGGACCATTGCTTCAAATTCCCGACAACAACCTGTGAGTCAGGCTGTTCGAGCCATGACATTACCAATCAAGCACAAGATTAAAACCGAGATGGGCGTCGAAGATGATACTATGCCTCTTGAAGTTGAACTGGAACCCAGTATTAAGAGAATGCGACCGTCGCGAGATTATACTCGTGAACGAAAAGGTTAGTGCATCTTTGATTTTGATGTGTGTTTAATCGTATTGATTTTGTGTAGAGTTATATTTTTGTATTTTCTGATCTACGATTCATATTTCGATATTCTTCTCACTAGAAATGGCTGCTACTCAAATGAAGGATGAACCTTCTTCCAGTCAAGTAGGAATGCAACAAGCTCATGCACTCATGAGTCCGACAAAACCTCAGCGACGTATCAAAACAATTGCAGAAGCTTACATAGTTGACACGGATATTTCTATGGATGTAATGAAATACAAAGCCTTATCTTCTTTCGTAGTCTTCATGCAATTGAGCCTACTAAATTCTCAATTGTTCTAGGCAAAGTCAAACAACGAATTCCTCATTCAGCACGTTACTGTCCGGAATTTTATGTGTATTGAAGAATTTGACGCGCCAGTGAGAACCAACGTTTTAGCATTCCAGGGAAACATGGAGGGGAAGAGTGCAAGCATCATTGCTTTACTTATTGGACTTGGCTATGATGTTCTACTGGAGAACTATACGCCAACCTCATTGTGCGGTGTCAATCTCAAAGGTTTGTCTAGCAAAACATGACAACTCAAGGGTTACCTATGTATTGTTTTAGATTGTGGACTGAATCTGTATGGACAATCCTAATTTGTAATAGATTTAGTTCGTCGTGGCTACGACACATGCACAATTGAGCTCACACTGTCACTGCATTCCTCCAACGATCTGGAAGAACAGTATGGAAGTCATCTCAAACTGGTTCGAACGCTGCATAAAGGACTTCCACTCTCCTCCTGCTCATTTGAAATATGTTCTGCGGATATGAACGATCTCTATCCCCGAAACTCGGTTGTTATTGGAAAACCCAGACTTCGGTCAATTCTTGAAAAGTTGAACATTACTCCGTTATATTTTCGGCTTCTCCTGCTCGACAATGTGAACATTAACCATGTCATGAGTGACACTGACAACTGGTGAGTACAACTTAATTATAGCTTATCAAATTAACCCATTCCTGAAGTGGCTGGACTGAATTTGAATGTCGTTCTTTAGGTACACCTACTACGACAATATAGTCATTTCCAACGTCAAATCCGTTCAAACACGACTTGATAAACTTATGCTCAAGTTCAATCGACTCAAGGATGATTTGCAGTGGAGGAATAGCGTGAGTGGTTCAAAAATATACTTTCTCGTAATAGTTTCGCTCACGAAAAGGCATGTGTACTCATAAAGTTTGGACTCTATCAGAGATACACGTTTCTGATGAACCAACTAAACACGGAGTATCCAATTGAAGATCAAACATTCCGAGAGTGGAGAAAAGCGGACGTGCAGGACCATTCTCAAATGGAAAAGGAACTGGGTGAATTGTATGAGCGACACATTGTAAGTTCAGTGGATCTTTTGACGTAGAAACCGAGGCATACGAATTGTGATAGATTTTTGTAATAGATTCAATTTACGGTCACTTTTTTTTAAACTTTTTATTGCAATTTCAAAAATATATTTACACGGGAAAATGGGCATGACCGTAATAGATAATTTAGCTAAAATGAATCGCTATTTCGAGTGAATCCAATATCTAATTTTTGAATACTTAAACTTAATTCATTCCTTAGGAAATGGAAGGAATCATTGGATGCTACACCAATGAAATTAACGATCTTTCCAAAGTGCTCCTGGGACGCATGAAACATAGGTAAGACTAAATCAACTTAAATCATCATTCTTAGTTGCTGAGTTGTGTATGTTTCAAAGTAATTATGATCAGTATTGACTTTCAGATACCAGGAGTTTCTTCATCGACAGTCATTCACGGTACTTACTTTACATATTTAATATTTAGTTAACTGTGATACTTTAAGGTTTAAGATCATCTGTCACGTCAAAATCGATTTACTCTTCTTAGGGAAGCGTTCTCCTTGACGAGGAAGGAAAGGGACTAGCCGTGTGGATCATGGATATGAACTGTACAGAGAAACCTCCGTACACTGTGTAAGCACTTTCTACTCTCTATCTCAAATCATTTCCAATTACTGTAGCTTAACTAATTTTGCGCGTTCTTTCCAGAGAGGAAGCTTTAACAATGTGGGCAACGGTTCCTCACAAGACTAAGTTTGTTGCCGTGATTGGTGTAAGTCGTCCTGTTAAATATTTGGTACTCGTCTTGCTCAAAAAATTTGGATTCATGTATTCTTTAGATATGTAGAATAACTTCATGTGTTCTTTATTTTATTTTTCCAGCTTTTCCTGGCATATTGGGAAATTACGAACAATCTGCCGCTGTTCGCACTGGATGCGTCCAGCTCATCTGAGAATACATTCAAATTTCCCAAAGGCGGCTTACCTGTACTTTTGGAAGTGATCGAGAAAAAATGTCGGGATGGACACCAGTTTATTGCCTCACTTCCGTCAGCAGTTCCTTCGACTCCGGCTCCACCCGAAGATGGTTGGTGAAGGACGACTAAAGTTGACGAACTTTTGAACTTCTTCTTTTCTTGACTATGGATAAGCTAATTTCTATAAGCTCGTGCAACCCTGTGTATTACGTATTCATTTCGTGCGTACTTCTTCTTCCGATTACTTTTTTGCAATCAAATTGCGACCCTTTCCTTGTTAGAAATTAAATTATGTTAATTTTAAATGAATGTTTTTATGTAGCGCAATGCTACGTAAGATAGTATGCAAAATACAGAATAAATATATTGAAATTACAGTTGGTTTATGAAATACTTCGAGAAGAATTTCTGTGTTGCGTTTTGCGTTATGAGTTTTTGTTTCATTTCCACGCTGATATTGCTATAAATTATAAATAAAATACCGAGGCTGAAACGGGTAAAGAAATCTCTTGCATATTTAATCGAGTACGTTGGATAACTATCGGTATATCATTAATTTTATGTTGAAACCTTAGTACAAATAGTTTATAAGAAAACATACGTGTTCGATTCCAATTCGTAAAGTATAAGTTTGTTGCGGCTGTTAACTTTTTCATCGCGTATACATAATTTGCATGTGCATTCAATATTCCTACCTACATAGCTTTTCTGTGTATACTTGACAGAATTTTAAGAAATTTATGTCTAAAACAAATGTTTTCTGTACCCTCACTATGGGTTTTTCAATTTGATTCTTTTATTCAATTTAACTTTACATTTGTTTCAAGTTCTAGGTTCTGTTCATAATGTACTTACTAGAATTTGGTATTTGGAATAAATTAACGGAATACTTAGCAATTCTAATATGAATCCAATGAATCAATCATCCGCAATCCGCATACTCGTAGTTTATTCGATATACTCCGTAGTCGGCCGAAGCTAATTCAATTAAATGATCAAATGGGTGGAAATACATGGTACGCGTTCTGTAGTGCAGTGCCTATATACGCAGTATCATGGTTGTGTTTCATTTCTTCATTTGATTAATAACATGAAAAAATGAGACTGACTGGTTTAACTTAGAAACGTGACTTCAACTAATCTCAGAAGCTTTGTGGTGTGGCTAAAGGCTAAACCGGGCTAAACATAAATAATTGACTCTCGACTTGACTCTAGAGACGACAGGATTTTGGCACCAAGCAGCTGTCTCGTAAATTGAAACTTCGTTACGATTTGTTACGACTACGATATCGATATCGATATGCGTTACATGCATGCGTTCATTTTATACATACTTACATACAAACAGCAGCGTTAAAAATTTCACCAGATAGATTTGTTTGGTTAACTGAACCACCACTGCACCGGTCGGTTTCCTCAGTCTCTCTCACTCAAGTCTCATTATTATTCCCATCTCCTCCCCAAGTCCGTACCAAGTACCTTTCCTACCCAACCAACCCTTATAAAATAAAATAACCCCGCTATTATCGGTTCGCCCACCCTTCTTTCCCTGGAAC